>CAUYQV010144867.1:0-20056 GCA_963574575.1 Galagoides demidoff | reverse complement strand
TCCTGGCTCAAGCGAGTCTCCTATCTCAGCCTCCCAAGTAGCTGGGACTATAGGCGCCCTCCACAATGCCCGGCCATTTTTTGGTTGCAGCCATCATTGTTGTTTGGCGGGCCCAGGCTGGGGATTTGAACCTGCCACCTTAGGTGTATGTGGCTGGCGCCTTAGCCGCTTGAGCCACAGGCGCTGAGCCAGGAATCTGGATTTTATTTTATTTTATTTTTTGAGACGGAGCTTCAAGGTATCCCCCTGGGTAGAGTGCCATGGCATCACAGCTCATAGCAACCTCCAACTCCTGAGCTCAAGCGAGTCTCCTGCCTCAGCCTCCCAAGTAGCTGGGACCACAGGCACCCGCCACAACACCTGGCCATTTTTTGGTTGCAGCCATCATTGTTGTTTGGTGGGCTCAGGCTGGGGATTCGAACCCGCCACCTTAGGTGTATGTGGCTGGCGCCTTAGCCGATTGAGCCACAGGCGCCAAGCCTATCCATCCATTTTCAATAATGCCTCAGGATGCCATGGTGATTTAATAGAATATGTACCTAAAGTATGCTACCTTGACACAAGGATTATTTTCAACTAAAGACACTTGAAAAATATCAAATGCAAGAAGGACACTCTAACTTTCCCCTTTTTCCTGAAATCAAAACATAAAACTACACTTGAAAGAGCCCCTCTCCTTAACAGGAGGAAAAGAAGATTCTTATTACTAGAGATGAAATGTCAAGGCTGAGAGAATTCTGTTCAAAGAAATCTTGTTAAAATATTCTCTATCTTCCTTTAGCCTCCTCTTATATTTTAGTTACCTATCCACAATGACTCCTTTTTGTTTATTCTATTCCATAAATACTTGGCCCTAACTGCTTATCAAATCTTCTTTTTCCTGTGAAGGGTTCAATGTACATGTCAAAATAAAAATTTTATGCTTTTTCCTGTTAATCTGTTTAGTGTCAACTAATTTCTTAACCGTTTCCAAAGATTCTAGGAGGGTAGAAGGAAAATTTTGTCGTCCTTATAGTTTCAACTTCTCCTTTCAAACTTTTATTATATTAAATTACCATTATCGCTGAGGTCAATTAAAGTGTTTGATTTTTTTTCTGCTTTCTGTTGTTGTCCTCTTTGTGTCCATTGTTTTCCAAATAATATCAAAGATATCAGATCCAGTTGGATTAATGTAATTGAATTAATCTTACCATGTCATATTCTGCTGTTTTTGTTAAAACTGTCAGTGATCGCCAGTATTTATAAGATGAAGTTCAGTCTTTTTTCTGCAAGTCAGGCAATAATTTCCATTTTCAAGCCTCTGTTTATCTCCCCAAACTCATCTTCTGATAATTAGCAGTGTGAACAATTATAATAGCTCTCCTCTACAAAGATGGCACTTTCACTCGTCTGTAAGTATTACAAATAATGAACTTGAAAATTTTACCCAGTCTTCTGTGTGAGATGTATTTCAGCATAATTATTTATATCAGGAAAATTGAGAATGTATATGACAAGCAAAAGAATGGTGAAATGAAAGAAAAGAGGCTGGTAACAATTAAGAATGTATTTTGATTTGATTTTTGTTTTTGAACAGAGGATATAAAAATAAGAGAAAAAAAAACATTAAATAAGTAAATTTGGGCAGCGCCTGTGGCTCAAAGGGGTAGGGAGCTGGCCCCATATGCTGGAGGTGGTGGGTTCAAACCCATCCCCAGCCCTCCCCTCAAAAAAGTAAATTTGAGGTACAAAATGATATATGTCAATGACTAGCGCTGAAAAGGAAAAATAAATAACCCCTTTATTTCTGAGAGATTCATAGGAAATTATCCTCCTGTATTTGTAGGGGAAGGGACCTTATTCTCTCATTGATCTTTCTGGAATGACTCCATTTCTATACCTACATGCAAGCAAATGAAATCAGATGTTATCACATTGAGTTTAGTAAATACTCAATAAGCTGAGCTTCTTTACCTGTCATTGGCCAAATGCTTGTAAGTTTTTGGCACTGAACTTCATGTATTATTTTAAAAATGGAACTTAAGAAAGGAAACAATTTTGACGAGATGGCTCATCAAAGTTAGTAACCTAGTATCTCTGAAAATATTGAAATGTTTTAAAGAGTAAATTATTGGCATTATCATTGTGATCAAGTAATTGTTCTTATCACAAAAGTATTTAACTGCCTCCTTAAACAGAGAACTACAAGTTATTATATACTTTTGGCATTTTGAAGAAACTAAAATAAATATACCCACTAGCTTTTCTTCACTTTGGATTTTCAGCCATTTGCCACGGTAGACACATTAATCTCAAAAATAGAGTTCTTTGCCACATATAGATAATTTAAAGAGTTGAGGATGAAAGTTTTCTATCAGCCCTTCATTTCTGGGTATTACAATGGCATCTAAGAGTCCTCTTCACTGTCCGAGCAATCCCCACTTTACCATACTAGATATATTTTGCTACTAGATTGTTTTCCAATAATAGTATTTTCTACCTATTGTTTTCCCTTCAGTAAATAGTTTCTTCTTTCACAGGTTAAAGTTAAAATTCTTCAGGCTTACATTCAAAGCTCTTCCCAACTATTATAATTTTTTCATGCATACATTTATATTAAGAGGAAAAGGCATATGTAAATATTACATATACAAAATATAAATGTATTGAAAGAGCTATGTGAGTCATAGATAAAAGATTTTTAAATTATTTAAAATTAATGACATCTTTTTTAAAACTACTCTTAATATTATACAAGATCATAGTTACTAAATCTTGTCACAGCATATTTTTTAAACTCTTGGGGCAAAAATATATATAATTAGAATTCTTTGAATTAAATACTATCAACTTTTAAAGAATTAAAGAAGAAAAATTCCAAGAAATTTAAAAGAAAAAGAGGGAAAAATATGGATAATAGATTGTGAATATAATTTCAATAGAGAATGGCTATCTTTAATTTTATCTAAAATAAAGAAAAAATAATTCTAAAACAATGAATAGTTCTAATTAACTGTAGAACAAGCTATTTAATATATATGTAATGGAGCATCAATATGGGAGGAATGTAGAATTATTTCAGGAAATAATTATCAAATATTTGTCAGAGGTCATAGAGAATTACAATAATTAGAAATCCACAGATTCAAGAAAGTAAAATAAAGGAAAACTCTGAGCAAGATAAACACATACAGACCCCAAACAAGTATATCAAAATCAAATTATCCAAAGCCAGTAATCCAGAGAAAATATTTAAATCAGTAAGGTTTTTTAAAAAGAAGAAATGTAAGGTGTAAAAGTAATAGTATTTACAGACTTCTCATTAGAAAGAACTCAAATACAACAGCAATAGAATGACATTGAAAACTAAGAACAGAAAAAATTGTCAAATTGTCAGCCTAAAATTCTATATGCGGCTAAAATATCTTTCAACAGAACAAAAGACATTTTTCTTATTGGAAAAACAAAAGTTATGAGTATTTATCACTACTGCACTGAAACTAGAAGTTATATTAAAACCGGTTTTTAAGTTGAAACAAAAACAAAATTACATGAAAACATAAATTTACATGAAATACTATTGGACCATAAAAAAAGTGGAGACATTATCTTTGTATTTACCGGGACGGAATGGAAGGAAGAACATTTTCATTAGTAAAGTATCTCAAGAAAGTAAAAGCAAGTATCCCATGTACTCAATATTAATTTGAAATTAATAGATGAACAACTACAGGCCCACATGAGAAGAAAACACAATTAAATTCAAGAAAGGGAGAAGGGAATGGGGAGGGTTAGGTAAGCTCCCACCAAATGGGCACAATGTATGGGTATATGATTCACTTTCTGGGTGAAGGCCCCAACAATTCAGATTTTGCCTACAAATGAAAACAATGTAACCTAATTGTATGTACTCTCATATTGATCTGAAATTTTTAAAAAAGAATCTATATAAAGAAATGAATGAATGAATAATAAAGCATGAATAATAAAGTAGAAAACACATGTTACTTAAATTCTTTAAACAATGACTGTTTAGTACAATGTACAGCGAAGTATACAACCCAAAGAGTATTTAAGTGTGTGACGATAATAAGACAAAATATGAAGGGAGCGTGAAAGTAGGCTTTTGCAAATTTTTCACAGTATATACAAAGTGGCGTATTATTATTTAATGGTCTATTTTAGTAAGCTAGAGATGAATATTTTAATAGGTTAAATATTATAACATTATATTTAACTAAAAATATTCAATTTAAGTTTAGAAGGCGTAAATGAGGATAAAAGTGAAAGAAAATGTGGCAGAAAGAGAAAACAAATAGCACTATTTTAATTATACACTCAAATATATTGTTAATTGCAGTAAGTAAATATGATTCCTCTGTAAAAGAGATTGTTAGAATGAACTAAAGAGCATGGCATCACCAAGGAATGCCTACAAGATATACTCTTCAGTTATACAGACACAGATAGGTTAAAAGTAAAAAGTTGGGAAATATGTATTACCAAAATACTAATCGTAAGAAAACTGGAGTAGTAATGGTAATACTCAACAGAGTACATTACATTTCAGAACAGAGAATATTGCCCAAAATAAGACACTTTTTTCTTATTAAGAAGACATAAAAATACTAAATATTAGGCACCTAACATCAGTTTCAAAATACACGAAACAAAAAGTAATAGAACTAAACAAGAGTAGACAAATGGACAATTACATTTGAGATTTCAACACTCTTTTCTCAAAACCTGTGATCACAGGTAGACAGAAAATCAATACAGATAGAGAAGAATGTTACGACACACTCAACAAACTTAACCTTTTGACATTTATATAAAACTATACCCAACATGGACAGGTTCTACATTCTTTTCAAGTACATACAAACACTCAAGAATATGGACCATAAAACAACGCTATATAAATTTAAAATGATTATCATTATATAGAGTATATGTAATGGAAATGGAATTAAATTATAAATCAATCAAAATAAGACATTGGAAAATCTCCAGATATTTGCTAAGTAGAAATCACTACTACTACTCACGCATCGACCATTATCTCTACTGTTTCTAAATTAGTTTAGACATTTGACACAACCTTAATCAAAAGCTCAAAAGAATTTATTATTTTGGTAGAAACTGAGACGTTGACTTTACAATTTATGTGGAAATACTAAGAATCTAGAATGGCCAAAACAATTTTCATAACTATTGATTTTGCAAAATTTAATATTGAGCTACTGTAATTTAACACTGTGGTACTAACGTAAGGGTAAACATATAAACAAAATGTACATATCAGTGGTATCAAAAATAATGTGTGTGCATATATGTGTACACAAGCATGTGCTGTTTGTTCATGTGTATGTATAGCTTTGAGAGTGCACAGGAAATTCAGTGCAAAACAGTGGTACTTCCCTTAAATGATGATGGCAAAACTGAATATCACACCATGAATAAAAATTATTTTGAAACAGATAATTGACCTAAATAGAAAAGTCAAATTATATGTCTTCTAGAATACAATATAAGAGAGAATTATTGCCACATTGGTTTAATGAAAGACTTTTTAGATCAGGGTTAAGCACATTTTTTTAAAACAATGAATTAGAATATCAATAATTTAAAACCCCAATCTCAAGACACCAGTATAAATGCATTGGCAATCCAGAGACTAGAAGAAAACGTTTTTCATTTTTATATTTAAATTTTTATTTTATATTTGTCAAATATTTTGTATCCAACATATATGAAAATCTATTCTAAATGTTCAATAATAGAGCATATGATCCATTCAAAATTTGGCAAAAAGTCTGAATAGACACTTGAAGAAAGAAGATGGCCAGTAAGCAGATGGAAAGATGGAATCAGGAATTTTAGGGAAAATAAAACTGAAAACCACACTTAGATACTGTTACACAGCCACACTATCTAGTGTTCTTTTTTTTTTTTTTTTTTTTTTTGAGAAAGAGCCTCAAGCTATCCCCCCAGGTAGAGTGCCATGGCATCACAGCTCATAGCAACCTCCAACTCCTGGGCTCAAGCAAGTCTCCTGCCTCCGCCTCCCAAGTAGCTGGGACCACAGGCGCCCGCCACAACGCCCGGCCATTTTTTGGTTGCAGCCATCATTGCTGTTTGGCGGGCCCGGGCTGGGGATTCGAACCCGCCACCTTGGGTGTACGTGGCTGGCGCCTTAGCCGATTGAGCCACAGGCGCCGAGCCAGAAAATCTTAACTGAAAATATTTGCATGAGAAAGCTGTGTGCAAAAATGAGACCTTACATCACAACACTGCACCAGCTCAACAGCACTGTCTGTGAAGGAGCTTTTAATCAGTAAACAAATAACTGTATTGGAACACACTCCCTACTCACCTAATCTGGTCCCCCAATTAGGGTGACCAGACATCCCGCTTTTGAACAATTTGTCCTGCATCCCGCAGCATTTTATAAACATCCCGATTTTTGGAAAGAACACACTAATGGCGGGAGAACAGGAAGGGAATATACTGTTTTCCGCTGCCACGTGGCTATTTCACCAGAATATGAGTTTTATATAATTTTTGTTAATTTTATGTTAAACTGTAATAATAAATAATTGTTGAGAAGTGATTATCGAGACCTGCTTATCAAAGTTTGCATTGTTGTCAGGCCCTGCCCTGCCCCGCCCCTGTCTCCCCCCACCCCCATGTTGTCCTACTTTACCAATGTTAAAATCTGGTCACCCTGGTTCTGTGCCTGTGGCTCAATCGGTTAAGGCGCCAGCCACCTACATTTAAGGTGGCGAGATTGAGTCCCCAGCCCGGCCCGCCAAACAACAAAAGTTTTTGTAAATAGCCACATAAAGCTGAGGCAGGAGGATCTCTAGAGCCCAAAAGTTGGAGGTTGTAGTGAGTTAGGATTGTGTCACTGCATTCCAGCCTCAGTGACGGAGTAAGAGTTTGTCCATAATTTTTTTTTTTTTTTTTAGGCTGGGCACGGTAGCTCAGACCTGTAATTCTGGGAGGATTGCTTAAGGCCAGGAGTTCAGAACAGCCTAACCAACAGCAAGACCCAGTCTCTACAAAAAACAGAAAACTTAGCTGGCATAAGTGACTCAGGCCTATGGTCCCAACTACTTGGGAGACTGAGGCAGAATTACTTGAGCCCAGGAGTTTGAGGTTGCAGTGAGCTATGATGCCACTGCACTCTCCCATGGGAGACAGAGAATCTATCTCTGTTAAAAAAAAAATTAATTTCTCTGGGTTTAGCACCCATAGCACAATGATTACAGCACCAGCCACATATGGTGGCGGGTTTGAACCCAGCCCAAGCCAGCTAATCAACTGCAACAAAAAAATAGCCAGGCATTGTGGTGGGCCTCTGGAGTCCCAGCTACTTGGGAGGCTGAGGCAAGAGAATCACTTAAGCCCAAGAGTTGGAAGTTGCTGTGAGCTGTGACGCCACAGCACTCTACTGAGGTTGACATAGTGAGACTGTCTCAAAAAAAATAAATAAAAAATAATTTCTCTGAATGAATTACCAACCATTCTAAGTACTCTATAAAGATGGTGTGTAGTTTCTTATGAATCCTCAAATAGGCATAAAACCTGTGGTGATATTTTTGAGTGGATGTAACTTGTGGGTGCTTAGTGTTATGTTACCAGCTCATGAGTCACCTCAAAATGTTGAGATAAGAGGAAACCCTTCAATCAACTCTTTGTTCTTGACACTGAGCAATCCTAGCTACAAAACTCCTTTTCTTTTTAGTGGAAAAGAACAACTTCAAGAGTTTTTTGTTTTCCAGTTGCTGCTGTGGCTCATTATAACAAATTGCTAATGACTAAGATTGGCTCTCTTGTGGCCTTGCAGATCGAAAAACAAAAGTCCCCAAAGAACAATCAGGGAGCTAGCCAAAAGCAAATCAAATTTCTAGGTCAGTGTGCACTTTGTTCTTTATTTTGGTATGATTAGGATTCCTTTTTTTTTTTTTTCCCCCCGGTTTAAACAAGCCATTGCCTTGCTCACCTGGGCCACCTGGAACACTTGGATAATCATGTGATTTCAGCAGTGGGGAAATCTGCTTTCACACACAACTACTGTGAACATTAAGAATTTAATTTTCAATGCTGGGAGCAGTGGCTCGTGCCTGTAATCCTAGCCCTCAGGGAGGGCAAGGCTGGTGGATTGCTTGAGCTCAGGAGTTCCAGACCAGCCTAAGCAAGAGCAAGACCCTGTCTCTACTAAAAATAGAAAAACCAGCCAGGAATTGTGGCAGGTGCCTGTAGTCTCAGCTACTCCAGAGGCTGAGGCAGGAGGATAGCTTGAGCCCAAGACTTTGAGATTGCTGTGAGCTATGACACCACAGTACTCTACCCAGGGCCACAGAGTGAGACTCTTTTTCAAAAAAAAAAGAGCTACTTGGGAGGCTGAGGCAAGAGAATGGCTTAAGCCCAAGAGTTTGAGGTTGCTGTGAGCTGCAACACCACAGCACTCTACCCAGGACAACATAGTGAGATTCTGTATCAAAAAAAAAGAAAAGAGAAAAGAAACCCTTACCTCATTTTTTTAAAATCCTCCAACTGTGAGGTAAAAATACATTAATTACTATATTTTCCTTGATCCATTCATTAATTAAAATTTTTTAAGACTACCTTTTTAGTAATGGCCTAAAAAGAATTCCAAAATTTATAGAACAGGAAAATCAACATAATCCAAAGTCTTATCACCTCACATCATTTAGTTACACTTAGTGCCTGCCTTTTGTTCATCCTGAATATAACTAGATTATTATGATTTCTAAAACAGCATTTTCCTGGCCCCAGGGTGGTTCCAGTTCCTCAGAGGCTAAGACAAGCAGATTGCTTGAGCCCAGGAGTCTGAGGCTGCAGTGAACTATGATCCAGCTTGAGTGGCAGAGCAAGACCCTATCTCTCAAAATTAACACTTTCAAAAAATAAATAAGACTGGGCAGTGCCCGTAGCTCAGTGGGTAGAGCACCAGCCACATACACCAAGGCTGGCGGGTTTGGACCTGGCCTGGGCCAGCTAAAACAACAACTATAACCAAAAATAGCCAGGCGCTATGGCGGGCACCTGTAGTCCCAGTTACTTGGGAGACTGAGGCAAGAGAATTCCTTGAGCCCAAGAGTTTGAGGTTGTTGTGAGCCATGATACCACCACACTCTACCAAGAGTGACATAGTGAGACTCTATCTCAATAAATAAATAAATAAGACAGCATTTTCCAATAATTTCTATTCAAAATTTCAAGTCTGCAAGTTTTTTATTAAACTTGGTTCCTCTACTCATCCCCAAGTTCCACCAAACATCCTGAAGACATGGTGATTATTTTTCTTTCGTTTTTCATTCTCTCAAAACTAATAGATGGCCATATAATTTATCATCTTTACCAGGACATCTTTGTGAAATGAGGCTTTTCTATTCTCTCTTTAGCTAAAGTGTAACAAATGCCTTTAACAGAAGGATTGTTTCATTTCTATTCTCCATAATGCTCTATTCACTAACAATTACATCTTAAAACCCCCACTATTTATCCTGGAATCTTGAGCAGTATTTATAAAGATATAGAAAGTAAAATTACTGACAAGGACCAAAAATTAATTTGCTCAGACGAATACCAAGGACCAAAAATTAATTTTCTCAGAGGAATACCCATTTTGCATTCACCATATGTATAACCTTGGATAAATACTGCCTTGTGATCTTAGAGATCAAAATAGATATCCCTTTATCAACTAAGATGGACCTTAAATTTAAGGAAACAAGAGTTACCTAAGGCTTCAGGGCTCAACTGGCAAGGCGACTTCCTAAATTTCTATGGCTGCAAAACAAAAAACAAAAAACCCCCCACAAAGACAAAAAACCACACACACACACACAATCTTGCTTAATTCCCTAACATTAGGAAGTAACAGGCAAATTGTCAAACCCTAATTCTAACTTATAAGGCAGACCACTACAACTCTGATTGACATTCTTACAAACATTCTTTCCTGATAAGCAACTGCAGACCTCAAGCCAGTTTCACCCAGCTTGTAAAAACTGCACAGTCTTTTCGTTCTATAGTTCACTTTTTGACATGAGCAAAATTCTTCAATGTTAAAACCCCACCCCAAAGTTAACATGAAATGCATATTACATGCTTTTCCATTGTACATGTGCTCAATCCCCTTACAAATATGTAGAGCTTTCCTTCCAAACCTGCTGAATATGCATGACTTTACTGCAAAATACACACCCTATGGGGCATAAAAACCAATTTGTCCTTCCCCTCTTCAAAGAGAAAGCACCTTCAGTCCATGCTGGAAACTGTCTCTTCCCAGTTTGCAAACTGTTACCATCAATAAAACTCTCTTTTCTAATGGTCAACACAGTGAGACCTTGTCTCTACAGAAAATGTTACCCAGGCTTGGTGGTGCATGCCTGTAGTCCCAGCTATGAAGGAGACTAAGGTGGGAAGATCACCTAAGTCCAGGAGTTTGAGGCTGCAGTGAGCTATGATCACAACACTGCATCCAGCCTAGAGTCACTCTCAAAAAAAAAAAAATTTGCCTGTAGTCCCAGCAGCCTCTAGAAGGCTGAGGCAGGGAGGATCACTTAAGACCAACCAATTCAAAATCAGCCTGGGCAACATAGCAAAATTCTATCTCTACAAGAGAAAGTGAAGAAAATTAGCCAGGCCTGGTGGCACACCTGTAGTCATAGCTACTCAAGAGGCTGGGGCAGGAGGATTGCTTGAGCACAGGAATTAGAAGCTGCAGTTGAGCTATGATCCCACCACGGTACTCAGGGATCCTTTAGTGCAACCAAGTAGAAATCAATCTCCAAAATAAAAAAGAGCTACTTTTAGCATTTACAGTTGTATCTCAAACTAAGTATTATAATAGATCAGTACTACTAATATGGTATGGAATTAAACTCTATTGCACTGGGAAATAATGTGATGTAGGAAAGTATTAATGCTAAGACATTTACACATTAAAAATTTGATTTGAAAAACAGCTTATGTAACTCTAATCAAATGGAAATTTTAATTTCATGTGTAGGATTAGATGACTTTATTTATAACCACAGTAAAAAAAATGAATAATAGCTAAATGGATTTTAATAGACAATCAGATTTGCTCAATGACTCCAAAAGTATCTGCTACTTATGTCTTTATCTTGGAAATATCTGAAAAATTAACTCTTCAGAATCCAAAATTGGTCTTTAAAACCAACCACCAACCACATTTCACCTACATTATTGGTTTTCAATTAATCCCCTAGTGGCAAACTAGCATGCTTCCAACTGCAGTTTTTGCACACTGAAGGTGCATAATGTTGAATGCATGGATTAACTCTTCACTGTCTCAGAGGTGTTGGTCTAAACTGTAAAATTGTTTAAATATTTTACTGTAGAACACCGTTCACCACATCACAATTTTATGTTCTTTGTGTTTTAGTATTAATTTTGTGTGGTTTCCTATATTACCAAAGTATATAGTGTTTTATTAATTTTTAATTGTTATCTAATAATTTATCAAATGCTTATTAGCTACAATGGACTTAACCACATTATTACTGTTATTTAATGTATTTGATATTAAAATTAAAAATTCAGGGTGTAAAAAATTAAGTTTAAAAAGGGTATCCAAAAGTTACCCCTAAAATTGCCATACATAGGGGAAAATGAGAAATTGTAGCTAAATGTACCTTTATTTACAAAATATTCATTCATTACATAATTTTACAATTCCCAACACATAGAGAAGATTCTGTAAATATTTTGTAAAATTGTGTAATGAATATTTTGTAAATAAAGGTACATTTAGTTATAATTTTCCATCTTCTGTATGTATGGCAACTTTAGGGGTGACTTTTGGAATACCCTATATTTTAGATTGTTATATAAAAGCACAATCATGGTCAACAGAAAATTAAATTTAATATAGGTTGACCATCCCTAATCCAAAATGCTACAAAATCCAAATCTTTTTGAGACTAGCATTATGCTCAAGAAACTGTTCACTGGAACATTCTGAATTTCTGATTAGGAATTCTCAACCAGTAAGTATAATACAAATGTTCTAAAATCTTTAAAAATCCAAAATCCAAACACCACTGGTCCCAAACATTTTGGATAAGGGATCTTCAACCTGTACATACCATTAAAATAAACCAACAACAAAAATCCAGCAACATGAGGAACAGGTCACTGATTTATTAGATGAACATATACCCATATAGTCAATGAAAACTATACGATATAAAATAATTTAAGAAATGTTGGGAATTAGCAGCACCATCCGTTATTGAAATAGCAAGAAAAACTTCACATATTTTAAGCAAACACTAGAAGGGGGTAAACTACTATAAGACCTAATAATGCCATTAGGCTAGGATGATTAAGAAGGGCATTATTTTAGGCAAACATACCTCCTTCTATGCCAAAGATTCAGTGACTACACCTGGTGATTAATGTTTTAGAAAATGCTACTGAAGAGATACTGCATAGTACTTTAATTGGGACAAGACTAACATCCAGCTACTTTAGCATGGCTCAACACTTCTATGGAAAAATTTAGTTCTGAATTATGAAATTAGAAATAAAAAATAATTTTTAAAAGACACTTGTAATCTCTAAGAAACATTAGTGAAACACAGGTCACTATGAAAATACATCACTTTTCCAGTCAGCTTAATAATAATTTACTTTAAAAACTTGTGTAGTTTTCATCACAAGTAGCTTATACAAACTTTTTAATAAGCATTTTTTTAAAGTTTTAAACACTTTTCTAAAATCTAATAGATTCTTTTGATTTTTTAAAACATTTAGCCCTGTCATCACAATTACTATGTATAAGAGACTGAGTTTGTGTCAAGGATATAAATTTACACAAATTTTACAGCAACTTATACCCTAACATCTACAAAATTCACATTTATAATACAAGGAAATACAAGGCCAGAATAAAACTGCTGAATTCCAGAAAGTCAAACTGTATACTCTTTTAATTTTGTCCCCTTAAAAAAAGTTCAACTTCGGCACCAAATTTAAAAGCCCTCTTATATCCTAAGTTTGGGGAAAAAGCCATTTCCCAGATACATTTCAGCAAACACAAACAGTTTTCCTGTGCTGATGTAGTAAAGGATTTCCAATTTTCTTCTGGCCTCTAAGTCTGCGTCGCATGGTAAGTTTAACAGAGTTCTTTCGCTGAGAAGTTGTGGGGAGGTTTGCAGGCTGAGCACCATTACTTCGATTTAAACCATTTCGTCTATGCTTTTTCATAAGGGGGCCAGAGTTAGATTCTTCTAATGTCCTTTTAAAGTTTGCTGGAGGGGTTCTTTCAATTTCTTGGGCTTTCATTTGACCAGGAGTTGACATCTTTAAATTTGTTTGGTCCATGATGGTGTTTGTTGAATTGGTAGGAACAAGGCCAACAGACAGGCTATTATTCAAAGAATCATGTATCCTTAAAGTCAGGGCTTTAGCACAATTTTCTTCAAGAGGCTGTGCATCTTTTGAGGGTAGGACTACAGCTTGGACACTCCCTCGAGATATCTCAGCTGGTACCTCTAAAAAATTTTCTGAGAAAGCATTACTACGAACTAGAGCAGGTATATGGTCTTTAGAGTTCAGCCTCGGCCATGGATCCTCCTCAAGTAACTGAAAGAAGAAGGTAAAACAAATAAATGATTTATCAAAGAACTCAGCAAATTCATGAAATATAATACTAGACTCTTTATGAAACTAATGTTTTGCCATTAAAATGGCAAAAACATGATATGCATTTACTCATTCATTCACTACATTTACTGAACTACATGCAAGGTTTTGTGGGCTATACCTGGGTGAGAAGGCAGCAATTTAAAGGTAACAGTGACAATGAGATTAAATAATCTATCATTGTGGTTAAAATTCATGTCATCATAAATATTTTCTGTAAACTGACAGATAATAAAAAATGAGATACTTTAAAAATAACCTTCCAGCCTGGGCAGCAGAGTGAGACTTTGTTGCTTAAAAAAAAAAAAAGAAATGAAAGTGTTGGCCAGGTGCAGTGACTCACACCTGCAATCCTAGCACTCTTGGGAGGCCATAGTGGGAGGACTGTGTGTGTTTAGGAGTTAGAGACCAGCTGGAGCAAAAGACAGACCTCATCTCTACTAAAAATAAAAAAAATTAGCCGTGCATTATGGTGTATGCCTATAGTCCCAGCTACTCAGGAGGCTGAAGCAGGAGGATCACTCAAACCCAGGAGTTTGAGGTTGCTGTGAGCTGTGACTCCATGGTACCATTAGCCTGAGGAAACAGAGTGAGACTTTGTCTCAAATTTTTAAAAAAGTGCTGCATAAAAATACCCATCCCATGGGAGGAGGGAGGGTATTGGGGTGGGGAGGGGGGGAATTTCACCTAATGTGCATTTCAAAACTATTAAGAAAAGAGTATAATTGTGATGGATGCTCAATGTAAGCTTTTCATATTGTATATCAAATCAGTACATTGAAACCCATAAATACATCAATGTACACAGTTATGAATAAAAAAAAAATAGGACGGTGCCTATGGCTCAGTAACTAGGGCGCCAGCCCCATATACCAAGGGTGGCAGGTTTGAACCCGGCCCTAGACAAACTGCAACAAAAAAAATAACCAGGCGTTCTGGCGGGCACCTGTAGTCCCAGCCACTTGGGAGGCTGAGGCAAGAGAATCGCCTAAGCCCAAGAGCTGGAGGTTACTGTGAGCTGTGATGTCACAGCACTCTACCAAGGGTGACAAAGTGAGACTCTCTAAAAATAAAAAATAAAAATAATTTTAAAAAAATACCCATCCCATAGTGGACCACCTCCCTATACTGACCATCTCCTTAAACTGACCTAATTTTCATCGACTGGATATGTATCCAGTACATATCTATACATGTACACCACATGTATGTATCATTACAGTAGGCCTATTTCATCAAGTTAACCACCCCCTATATTCTTTCTTTTTGGAGCCACTGGTTCATGTGTTATATACTACATGCTTTAGTGAAAGGCTGATTATTCTTGCCTGTCTTAACACTGACTAGATGTTGGGAAGTACATCTTAAATTAAGGTACTAGTGTTGAGATAGGACAGCAGAAGAGTCTCTGTTCTAGATTATTTGTATATATCTTTTAATAATAATCAACAATAGGTTGGGCTCAGTGGCTTATGCCTGTAATTCTAGTACTCTGGGAGACCAAGGTAGGTGGGATTGCTTGAGCTCAGGAGTTCCTCAGCAAGAGGGAGACCTCATCTCTAAAACTTGCCAGCCGTTGTAGCTAGCACCTGTAATCCTAATCCCAGTTACTTGAGAGGCTGAGGCAAGAGAATCATTTGAGCCCAAGAGTTTCATGTTGCTGTGAGCTATGACACCACCGTACTCTACCGAGGGTGACAAAATGAGACTCTGTCTTGAAAAAAATAATAATTATATCAACAATGATAGTCATGAGTTTATCCCCATCTATTAGGTTTTTTTTTTTTTTTATGGTATTAGGTTGTTTTAAAGTTGAACTGGGTTAGCATTAGGTCAATTTAAATGTTTAACTGTGATCAGCATGTTCAGGCTGATCAAGGAGAAATAATATCGGCAATAAATAATTCCTAACCAAGAATTTATGCTGCTCTAATATAGGGGAAAGGTGTACAACAAGGCCAGGTAGCAAATAAACTCTGCAGCATGAGGATTCCTACTGCCAAATAATCACATGTAACTACTCTGAGGCACAAAAAAAAGGGCACTAAATCAAGCTACCTACTGAAATAGAACTTACTTCCTTACTCTGGGTAACAAGGTTAGATATTAGATGAAATTATTTTATAAAAGAACAATGGGACAATTTCAGAGTGAAAGCAATTTATTATAATTTCTGTTTTGCTGTGTCTTTGTAAATTTACAGATTATTCTGACACTACAGGTGCACCAGCTTCTCTTCCCCCACTTCCTCCTTGAACTTTTCCTGATCCTTTTCTTTTTATTGCCATTCTGTGGGAATACTTGCTTAGACTTAAGACTCATCCCAGATTAACCTGTAGTGCTAAACCTTGCATGTTCATAAAACATTTATCTGATAGAGAGATTATCCCCTAAAATACATACTTTAAAAAAGTTCACTGCTTCAGAGATCAACTTTCTCCTTCCATCTATCCTGTAATCCAATATTAAACAACTAATTACAAATTATGCCTACAAAACAGCTGAAACTAAGTTTTAATTTTCTGAAATTCTTTTCTTCCCCTATTCCTACTTCTTATAGCTCTTGACTTGTCCACACAGCTAGATTTAGTTTTTCCCTAAAGAAAGAATGGAGAGAAAAATGTGGGCCACAGTAATCTATCACTTAAACAAAGGTATTTCCACCACCTCCACTTTAAAACAAAGAATTATATCAGAATGCATATGGAAGTAGACATGTTTACAGTAAACCTAGTTTTAAAAGCCTAATCTAAATATAGGTCTCTAAAAACTATTTAAAGTTAACCAAATTGTTGTTATAATTACTTAGAGGTTACTAAAGGCGGGATAACTGATCAAGGATGAAAGGAGGTTAAAGGGGCCACAGGAAGATGGGAGGGGATTATGGCCTTTTGGCCAATGAAGTTAGAAAGAGCCCTAATGCAAGACCAGGAATGTTGTGTGGATGTGACCTAGTTACCCAAGTATGTGTTTCTGCAAAATATAACTTTTACTCTGTGACTCTCATTCTCTAGCCCATGAATGATTCCCCCCATTAAACAGAGAAAATAATCTCCCCCAAAAAACAAAGATAAGGATCCCCTACCACAAACATCATGAGGCTAAGAGACACCACACCATCACTGCTAAAATAAGTTAATAATTATTGATACAGAGTAAAGAAAATTGGATTTATCTGACAACTGTGGTAATCTACAACTAATAAAACCAGACAGCACACCAAAGGCCTAAGGGGAACGATTGGGAATTCCTATAGATAAATATAGAAGGAATTGGGATGAAAGTACTTGTATTGGAATATTGCTTTTGTCTGGGGTCTCCTTATTTTCTTGAGGGGATCTTTTTCCACGCTTAGAAAAACCTATGCTTATCTCTGCTTTACTTTAAATAAAAACTGTACTTTTTCTGCTATATTGGAGTCCCAGCTGCCTTATTTTTCCACTCCCTCAGTTTCTTGCTCTCTCTTTGACTCAGCCAAACTTGCTAGTTCTGCCGGGTGAACCAAACCAGGTCCACTGAACAGCTCAGAGGTACTCTCATCTCTAACAATAACAATAAAATAAATCAAAGATACTCCTGAATTCTTACCTTTAAATCAATTAAGGTAAACAAACAATTTCTCGGGCAGAAATTTGCCTTTGTTATTTGTTAGATCAAAACCAACAATACTACTGCCAACCATCCTAATTATGCAGAATTGATCTAAATATTTCCCCATATTTAGGTAGGGCCAATTGGTTAACAAATAACCATGCCTATATATAAGTTAGTGCATGCATAAGACTCCTTATCTTTACTTTGGTATTATTATTGGATCGATATTTCTTAGAATTTGAGCAATAATTTTAAAAACATATTTTGTGTATAGTTTTACTAATGCCAATCAGCAGAGTACAATAATTTTTTTTTTTTGAGACAGCACCTCAAGCTATTGCCCTGAGTGGAGTGCCATGGCATCACACAGCTCACAGCAATCCCCAACTCCTGGGCTTCGGCAATTCTGTTGCCTCAACCTCCTGAGTAGCTGGGACTATAGGCGCCCGCCACAATGCCTGGCTGCTTTTTTGTTGCAGTTTGGCCGGGGCTGGGTTTGAACCTGCCACCCTTGGTATATGGGGCCAGCATCCTACCCACTGAACCACAGGCACTGCCCAACAATAATTTTTATTTGAAGTCAATATTACGAATATTTACTCCTATCGCATTATCTGCTTGCCCCCTCACAATGACCTCCACCCTAATTTCTTTCTCTAAAGATCACTTAATAGGGAACATATTTAGAAATAGGCAAATATATAAACATAAGGTCCTTCACAGCTTTTTTTTTAGACAGAGTCTTACTTTGTTACCCTCAGTAGAGTGCCATGGTGTCATAGCTCACAGGGACCTCCAATTCTTGGGCTCAAGAGATTCTCTTGCCTCAGCCTCCCAAGTAGCTGGGACTACAGGCGCCCGCTATAATGCTCAGCTATTTTTAGAAACGAGGTCTTGTTCTGGCTCAGGCTGGTCTCCAACCCATGGGCTCAGGGGCAATCCACCTACCTTGGCCTCCTAGAGTGCTGGGATTACAGGCATGAGCCACTTTACCTGCCTCTTCTCAGCTTTGAAAGAGAATCAAGACACTTTAACAGGTCCTGATCTGGCAAGAAATTCCTTTATGAAAGTTAGTATAAAATAATTTGATAATTTCTAGGTGAAAAGAAGTGATTTTTTTTGCCATAAATATGTAAAGTAAAAGATAGCCAAACAGTAATAACAGTTTGTTTTTTTGAGACCGAGTCTCACTTTGTTG
The DNA here is from genome assembly GCA_963574575.1 of Galagoides demidoff. Classification (NCBI taxonomy): domain Eukaryota; kingdom Metazoa; phylum Chordata; class Mammalia; order Primates; family Galagidae; genus Galagoides; species Galagoides demidoff. Next base: position 1,575 of record CAUYQV010144867.1, on the reverse strand, counting down.
CCCTCAGTAGCGTGCAGTGGTGTCACAGTTCACAGCAACCTCAAACTCTTGTTTCAGCCTCCTGTGTAACTTGGACTACAGGCACCCACCATAATACCAGCTATTTTTTTGAGATGGGGTCTCTCTCTTGCTCAGACTGTTCTTGAACTCATGAGCTCAAGCAATTCACCTGCCTCGGCCTCCTAGCGTGCTAATATTATAATAGACCTGAGCTACCGCATTTAGCCATTAAAAATACATTTTTAAGTACTGACTACTAGATCACAATACTCCAAATTAAAGGTCTTTGACACTTTAAAATAATGCCTTTGGACAGGTGTGGTAGCTTGCACCTATAAATCCTAGCACATGGAAGTCTGAAGTGGGAGGATCCCTTGAACCCAGGTGTTCCAGGCCAGCCTGAACAACAGTGAGACCTAACTCTAACAAAAACAGAAAAAATCAGCCAAATTGGGGGGTGCCTATAATCCCAGCTACTCACAAGACTGAGACAAGAGGATTGCTGAGTCCAGGAGTCTGAGGTTACAGTAAACTATGATGATGACACCGTGCTCTATCTAGCTAGGGATGACAGAGCAGCACTCTGTCTAAAAATAAATAAATCAACAAATAAAAATTTAAAAAATGAAAATAAGGCCAGGTGTGGTGTCTCATGCTTATATATAATCCTAGCACTCTGGGAGGCCAAGGTGGGGATAGAATGCCTGAGCTCACAGGTTCGAGAACAGCCTAAGCAAGAATAAGACCTCCATCTCTAAAAATAGCTGGGCATTGTGGCAGGCACCTATAGTCCCAGCCACTCAGGAGGCTGAAAAGCAAGAGACTTGGGCAGCGCCTATGGCTCAAAGGAGTAGGGCACTGGCCCCATACGCCAAAGGTGGCAGGTTCAAACCCAGCCCTGGCCAAAAACTGTATTAAAAAAAAAAAAAAGCAAAAGAATCTCCTTTTTAAAAAAATATACATTTTTTGGCAGGGGGGGGGGTTTGAACCTGCCAACTCCGGTATATGGGGCTGGCGCCCTAAAAGAATCTCCTGAGCCCAAGAGTCTTAGGTTGCTGTTAGCTATGATGCTAGGGCACTCTACTGGGGGTGACAAAGTGAGACTCTATCTCAAAAAAAAAGAAAAGAAAAAAGAAAAAAATTAAATTAAAAACTGAGTTCTTAGTAAATCAGGAAAAGAAAAATTTGTAATCCATTTAAAGTGTTTATTTCATACCATATCTTAAACTTGTTCAATATTAACATGGATCAGAAACAGGAATGATATTTCTTTTTTTCTTTTTTTTTTTTCGAGACAGTCTTACTTTGTCGCCCTCAGTAGACTGCTGTAACGTCACAGCTCACAGAAACCTCCAACTCTTGGTCTTAGGTGATTCTCTTGCCTCAGCCTCCCGAGTAGCTGATATTACAGGTGCCTGCCAGAACACCTGGCTATTTTTTTTTTTTTTTTTTTTTGAGACGGAGCCTCAAGCTATCCCCCTGGGTAGAGTGCTATGGCATCACAGCTCATAGCAACCTCCAACTCCTGGGCTCAAGCGAGTCTCCTGCCTCCGCCTCCCAAGTAGCTGGGACCAC
>CAUYQV010144865.1:0-15010 GCA_963574575.1 Galagoides demidoff | reverse complement strand
CTCAGACTTTGTGGGTCTTCCAGAGAGTTAAACCCAGACCCTTATCTGCAGACCTCTCTTGTTCACTCAACACATGAACATTTGGGCCATTCCTTAGGGTGTGTTCCTGATCCTCCTGAGCATCCTTGTTAAGTGGGAGCTTTTCTGAGCATCTCTCTTGGAAGCTTCCAGAATCCAAAATTCTCTTATGAAGATGGTGCCCTGTTTTCTTCAGAAGCACAGTGCTCAGAGAAAAATTTCCAAAAAGGATAGTGGTTGGAATATAGGGCCATTAGTATACTAGATGAGCAATTTTGGGTTGGGAACTGGAGGACAAAAGTCTTCTCGGGATTTCATGATCACAGAGTATAAACCCTGCATTATTTCCTGTTATTCCAGTGACACATTCCAGTCCAGGTGAGAAATGTCAGATGGTGTAAGGCACTGTGCCTCATTCTGGGATTTATGAAAATACATTCCACAAACCCTAATCTGGGATAGGGAACCAGGTGATAGGATTGGGAGCAGGGATTGAAATTAGGCCTCAGAATGGACCTGAGTTAGGCCTAAAGACTGAGATTGGGCAGAGTTTAACACATGGAAAGGGGTTAGAGATGGGTAATTACTGGGGTTTCTTCAGCTCTGAAGGTATTGAAGATAGAAGAACACAGATGTTGAACAGCCACCTGGGACAAGCACTGTAGAGGGCAGGGAGTCACCCTGCAGAGACAAGAGATGTCTGGAGAGTTGGATGTATTCTCTCTATGTCATCCTCAAAGGTCTTAGGACACAGGAGCTGCTGTCCACATGCAGGTCCTCTGGTTTGCCTTTGCTGGTTCACAAAGGGAGGCAAACTACTGAGCCCTGCTTGTTAGGAATTGATACTAACATTCTCCCTAAAGAATTTACCATATTTTGCCATGTATACTGTGCACCTAAGTTTTTGGCCCAAACTTTCTGGAAAATATACCTCAGTTTTTGGCCAGAAGAGACACATGTGGGGAGGGCTCACATTCCTCTGTAAATATGAAGATTGAACAGTGCCCTGGGTTTAACTCTTTGGAAGACCCAGAAAGTCAGAGAATAATTCAAGGGTGAGCCTAGGTCCTTCCGCAGGCACCCAATCTGTGAAGGCTGCCACTTCTCTTGCTCCCAGGATTCATTCCCTCCTAACCACATCGGGGGCCACATTGAAAATTACCACATATGTGGCCTCTGGGGCAGAAGCTTCTGAGCTGTTCAACCCAAGGTCAGCCATGAAGCTCCCTGAGACCTGCACAGGTCTCCAGAACCCCTCTGTGCAGGGTTCCCAACCCTCTCTGCACAGCAATACCTTGAGCCACAGAATCCACCAGGCCAGGGCCTGCCTTGCCAGCCCCACCACAGCCCCCTCACTTGGTCATGGCACTAGGTAGAGGCCACACTGGCCCACTTCCACCAAATCTCGGCTTCTCCTGGACTGGAGCCCATACACCCAGCAGGCCCAAGACGGAAAGCACAACAGCTCCAGGAGGCCTATTGGGCCCCTCATGCCCAGGCCGTATTTCCCACATATGATGCACACCTTGTTTATCCCTCAAAAATTTAAGCAAAAAGAAAATAAATAAATAAAAATTGGGGCAAAAAGGTACCCATTATTCACGGCAAATTTTGGTGTTAGGAATCTGGCCTATGTTTCTTTGGGAAAGATCCTGTTTTCTTTTCCTTTCTTCTACATCGTGAAATCACCCGTTTTTAACTTCTCTCCAATGGGGCCAGAACATCAGAGTTAAACAGGGAGAGGTTACCAGATGTTACAAGGTTGTCTTCAGGGCTTCCTGTAGGGGACGTCAAGAGTAGATGACCTCTGAGCAAGATGATCTGCAGCTGAGGGGTGGACCCTCAGGCCATTCGTCCGCAGGTGCTCCTTATGGAAGAAGAGCCCAAGCCTTCAGCATGTAGTCATTTGTTAATTACTCCCCTCACCTGTCTTGTACGGTCTCAATAAAAGGCTGGTGCAGAGGTTGCTGGGGGCAAAGAAGGGCTAGTCTACCTCCTACAAGTTTGTACTTCTAATCCAAGTCAGGCCTGGTTCCTTCCTGGGTAGAGAGCAGGGCCATAGGGCCCCAGGGGGTTGTGACAGCCTCCCACAAATGAAGCCTTATAAGGTGAAGGGCAAGAAATTCAGGAGATGGAGGCTGCCACCAGGAAAATTCTGATATGGCTAGGCTTGGAGGGTCAGTTCCTCTGATTGCTGGGACATAGTGGACAGCTCATCAGCATCATCTGGAGAGAACAAGCTTCTATAGATGGAAACAATTTCAAGTTGAGTCACAGCTAAAGAGCTATCTGGTGAAGTTGAAGCAGACGGACTTGCCTGATGATAAACATGGGAATCCGTGGTCCCATTGTCTAGGATAAACTTTGTAAGTGGCTGACATTTCTGGAAAGGAAGAAATCAAAAAACTTGATGGTGTCCAGAGAGACAGTCATCCCTGACCAGATAACATCTGCCCCCTGAGTGTTGCATGGTGGGAGAGGAGGAAAGGCAAGCAGCAGAGTTGTAGAATGTCCACTGGAATGTGGAGTCCAAGGGAGGAATAGGGTCTGGGGGCAGAGAGTGACTGAGTAGTGAGGGTGCAGTGAAGTCACATAAGGAGGTACCCAGGTTGGGAGAGAAAATGGAGGGTGGAGGTGAAGAATGCACAGAGAGGCTGGTGTTAATTCTCCTGGGGGGCTTGCTAGAGGGCAGAGAACAGAGTGGGTAAAGATTGTCTCATGGAAACCATGAGAATGAACAGGACTGCAGAGCGAGCAGCATCTTCAGGGACTCCCAGGACACTAATCTTGACTTTAGCAGTTGTTCTAAGGCACATCCCACAGAGGGTCTGGAAACATGGTCGATCAATGTGGATGGTATCATGATGCTGGTCCAGGGACTGCAGAAGACAGGAGGCACAAAGCTATGGCCAGGACTAGGACAAAAGGGGGGGGGGGCTGCTCGCCTAGCAGGGTGGGGCCTCCTGAAGCCTGCTCCCCCCTCACCTTGCCCCAGCCATGACTTCACAATACCCTCTGTGGCCTCCTCCCAAGGCTGTCACTCACATTCCCATTCCCATGGCTACTCCTTTCCATGACCCTTCCCATTTTAGGGATGCACTGAATCCGACATGTATAGAGCATGTTTTCAAAAGGGTCCAGGAAACACATGGAAAGATTCATCATCCTTTCAAAGCAGAAAGCAGCTTCCTTTACTCTTCTGCTTCTCTTTAGGTAATTCTCCAAACCTGGGAAACCAGGTGCATAGGTGATATGTAAGGAAGATAGGAGTACAGGGATCATACTGGAGCCCCTTTAGGGAAGACCCTTGGTTTATTGAACTCTGATGGCCCAATTCAACCAACAAGGTCAAAAGGTCAATAGTAATATTAACAAGGTTCACGTCTATGTGGTTTCATTTATCAGGTACATTATCCCCACCTGCTGCTCAAAACCACCACATGAAGCTCAGACAATCGGTGGTTCCTTCAAAGAGGAAGCTGAGCACCCAGGAAGTCAAAGTGCCGTTACAGTCAGGAGACAGAAGTGCTGACTCCAGACCAACCTGTAGCAGGCATCTTCAAACTACGGCCCACAGGCCACATGCAACACGCCCGAGACATTTATCCTGCCCGCTGGGTGTTTTTGCCTATCTTTTTAAACTATAGTCTGGCCCTCCAGTGATCTGAGGGACAGTGAAGTGACTCCCTGTTTAAAAAGTTAGAGAACCCCTGACCTGTAGTCTTTCCTGGGCATCTCACATGGCCACCTATTGGGGAATACCCTATGCCCAGGTCAGTCACTGCTTCCTGCCCACCAATGGGCAAAGCAAAGAGTCTGACAATTGTCTCAGGGCTTATTAATTTCACATGAGCCTTCCTCAGAGGGCCCTGCTTTCCCAGAGAGATTGTATCTACCAACTGACATCCTCTGAGAGCATTGACTGGGGGCCTCACAGAAATAACAGGAAGGCTCACCATTGGAGAGCCCAGTCAAATACACACGACATTACCTTCCAATGTTCCACCTTCCTTTCCCCTGTTGGCTCTGCCCTGATGCTTCTGAGAACAAAAGGAAAAGAATGTAAGGCTGAGACTCACCGTCTCTCACACCCCTTCTCTAAGAGGCTCAGACATTCATCATCCATGAATAACATGCCTCTCCACTTTAACAAATAGAAAGATATTCCTCTTATCCATTTTTAAAAGTGATAAATTATTTCCCATTTTCTTTATTTGAAAAATGCAAAGGAGGATTTTGTGGAATCTCCACTTGGTGTTCTCAGAGGTCCTCTGCTCAAGGAGACACAGAATCAGAAGCCAACAATCACAGCTGCTCCCTCAGAAGACACTATGTTCTGGGGACAGAACTTCGTCTGGACATTGCTCTCCTGGTCAGCTCAACATGAAGGAAGGGTTGGCTGAGTGATACCTAATATGAGAAAGCAACAATCAAGTGTCTAAATCATATTCTAAATATGCCAATCCAGAACCACAAAATCACATGTTTGGGGATTTATTCTAGAAGTCTCCAGCATACCCAAATAGGCAGCCTGCAAGCCTAAGATGGAAGCCTCCATCCTCCTGAAGCCCTAGCCCTGTCCAACCTCTCCTCCTGGAGGAGTGATGCTCTGTCACTCTCCTTGCCAACCGGACTCATTTAGAAATGTGGGAATAAGAATGGGAAACAGCAACAGGGAATTTCTCTTGGGAATTCCTTATCTTTGGGGTATCTTAGTTTTTCCAGAAAGTTGGTAAAAATACTTTCCATACAAGGAGGCAGAGGTACAAAAGAAACAACCCCCAACCAGTCAGAAAGGCAAGGAGAGGGTTGACATTCAAGAAAGCCAAGACATGGCTCAGTGCCTGTGGCTCAAGTGGCTAAGGCACCAGCCACATACATCTGAGCTGGCGGGTTCAAATCCAGCCTGGGCCCGCCAAACAACAATGACAGCTGCAACGAAAAAATAGCTGGGCATTGTGGCAGGCACCTGTGGTCCCAGCTACTTGGGAGGCGGAGGCAGGAGAATCGCTTAAGCCCAGAAGTTGGAGGTTGCTGTGAGCTATGATGCCACAGCACTGTACCCAGGGCAACAGCTTGAGGCTCTGTCTCAAAAAAAAAAAAAACAAAACAAAACAAAAAGAGAAAGAAAGCAAGCCAAGGCAGAGGTCAGCCAGGGCTCAGTATGGTGGTTCAGAAAACAGAGACTCTTCAGCACTGTCTGGAGAGTGGGGCAGCCTGAAGCAACTGAGGGCTGAGGTTGCCCATGCTTGGCTTAAGCCCCAGGCCTGCATCACAGAGCACAGGAGACTCACAGAGGGGTTCTGAGGGTGGGGAGGGGACAACAGGAGGAGGGCATGGTCATAGTCCCACCCCCACCATCCTAGCAGGTCCCTCTGGCCCTCCTGGCCTTTTGGGTCCCTGTGCCCTCCCCTGGCATCCCATTTTACAACTTCACCCTTTCTTCATACCATATACTTGCCTTGGTGAAATGTTCGATTTGTTTTATCTGTAACCCAGCTATTACTTGAGTCTCTCTTTACTTTGTGGAGCCTTTGACTTCAACCTTGGAAGTCTGAAACAGAATTTCTGCTTGTACTCAGACATTATGTTCTCAGGATTACACAGACCTTCAAATCCGTGTTACCTACAGAATTTTTTTGCCTTACAGTAACTCTGATATAAAACCTAAAGTTCTATTACACTTATTTTAGTTTTATGAATGTTGAATAGAAAATGTTTTCAAGTCAGCTTTTAATATTTTCAATCAAAGTGGCTGACTCGAATAAAACCAATAATTTATTATTCACCATTACAAAACTAAAATAACTACAAAATAAATGTATATAATTAAAACTTCAGGTGATACTGGGGGTAAATTTAGAGCACTTATATTTTTGAAGTTAGTGAAGCTTAAACTCTACAAAGACTTCAGACATGCTCTATACATGCACATGCTTTTTGGTTTTTTTTTTTTTTTTTGAGACAGAGCCTCAAGCTCTCGCCCTGGGTAGAGTGCTGTGGCATTACAGCTTACAGCAATCTCCAACTCCTGGGCTTGAGTGATTCTCCTGTCTCTGCCTCCCAAGTAGCTGGGACTACAGGCGCCCATCACAATGCCTGGCTATTTTTTGGTTGCAGATGTCATTGTTGTTTGGCAGGCCCGGGCTGGATTCGAACCCACCAGCTCAGGTGTATGTGGCTGGCGCCTTAGCCACTTGAGCCACAGGCGCCGAGTCCCTGCATATGCTTTGATGAATGAGTTCAATATTTTCAAATTCAAGAATCAATAGTTCCCTCCTTTTACTTCAATCTTCATTATATTGATCATACTTTTTTTCTTAATCCTACCTAAACAGCAGGTAGTTCCAGGCCTATACATTAATTTCATGTCTGTGACTCTCCCAAGGCCAGAATAGGTCACTGTGTGATAAACTGTTGACTCCCTCAGCCCGAGGTAGCAAGTTAGGACCTAGGAGTGTCAAAGCCTTCAGGCAGAATCTGGTCTTGAGCAGCCTCACCTGAGTCTTCTATGGGCCATGTGAACGTGACCTTTCCTATAGTCAGGCTCTTCATGTCAGGTGTATATAATCCCAATATTCCTTCCCCTTTTTCCTATACCTCCTTTTGTAATGTCTTTGCCAGAGTATAGCCATTCTCTGAACTATCTCCCAACTTCTCAAGTCTGTCTTAAACTGTGCAGCCCTTCTCTTGCCAAGTGGGCAGAATTTAAGACAGACTTGAGAAGGATATGCATCCTCAATCAAGTTTTCATTTAAGAAATATTTCCTTCTGGAAAGTAGGAGACACCGACATCTGTACATTGGGGGCTCTGCCCTTGACCTCATAATGCAGTTTTAGCATTAAGTCCTACATAGTGCAAGAGCTATGCAAATGCAGAGAAGAGGCTTTCCCACCCCTAGTATTTGTAACTGCCACGTGTTCTCTGGAACAAATCAGATACTGTAGGGCCTAAGTGCTCACACACATCGCATTCCTTCTTAACAATGGCATTATACTGCCTCAGGTATGTGCATTCATTGGCTATTCATAAAACCAAATAGTGGACATAAAAACTAAAATTTCAACAATTGTGCAATTATTTTACAGTTTATTATACTCATATCATGGAATATTATACATTATGTTTATTAGGTTTTATAGCTGTAGTCACTTACCCAGGCTGGAGTGAACTGGCATAGTCATAGCTCACTGTAACCTCAGACTCCTGGGTTCAAGAGATCCTCCTGCCTCAGCCTACTAATGATCTAGGACTACAATCACGCATCACCTCTAATTTTTGTAGAGGCAGGGTCTTGGAATGTTGCTCTGGCTGGTTTTACACTCATATCCTCAAACAATCCTCCTGCCTCAGCTTACCAAGAGACTACAGGCATGAAGGAGATGCACTTGGCCTGGAATATTATATTCAATGAGATGATGAGAATATTTAAATTTTTAATTGTATTAACTAAAATACAAAATACAAAATTATATGGAAAACCTAATATTGTTTTATATGTTACACATACACACAAAGGTAGAAAGGAAAACCTTAACCAAATGAATGGACATGTGAATTAATATGATTGTGGTGATTATTTCACAATGAAGGCATATATCAAAATATCAATTTATATACTCTAAATACATACAATTTTTACTTGTCAAGTATACATCAAGAAAGCTGGAGAAATTCAAACTCAGAGACATTTTACAAAATAAACTACTGATTTAAAAATGAGCAAAGGATTTAAATAAATGCATTGTAAAAGATCAGGTCCAAATAATCAAAAAGATTATGCAAAGATAAGATACTCAACCTCATTCCTCATCAGGAAAGAGCAAATTAAAACTACAATGAGTACTGTTCAGATAGCTAAAATGAAAACACTGACAATCCTAAGTGTTGGAAGTATGCAAAGTAACTGGAAATCTCATACTTTGCTGGCTGGAATTTATGTTGGTATAACCATTTTGGAAAATTGTTGGGCATTATCCCTGTACCCTTTAACAGAGCAGTTCTAGTCCTAGCTGTATACGCAAGTGAATTGACTGCAGTAACTACCAAAAGACATGTAAAAAAATGTTCATAGCAAATTGATTCATGATACCCCAAACCAAAAAAAAAATCCTGATAATGAAGAATGAAAAAAGAATTTGCAATTTATTTACATCATAGATATGAATAGTGATAGTTTTATATATATTCATCTGAGTATATAAGTATAATAAGAGATGAGCTCCTCGTTTTATGGATGTATCCAGATGATCACCACTGATTTAGTGGCTCGTCCTTTAACTCTCCTTATCATGAATTATGTTGAATAAGGTTCTGAATTTTGATAAGTTATAATCTATTATTTGTCATTGTATGTCTGTGTGTGCAGCTACGTACTGTTTAAAAATCTATGCATAGTCGATAGGTAGAGCAAGATGGCCAAATAAAACCCTCCAGGGATTGTCCCTCTGCAAGAACACCAAATTCAACAACTATGCACATAGAAGAACACCTTCTTGGGTGGTGCCTGTGGCTCAAGGAGTAGGGCACCAGCCCCATATACCAGAGGTGGTGGGTTCAAACCTGGCCCCAACCAAAAAAAAAACAAAAACAAAAACAAAAAAAACCTGAGGAAAAAAAAAGAAAAGAAAAACACCTTCTCAAGAACTAAACATCAGACAAGCAATCACAGTACCTATTTTTACCATCATAACTAGGAAAGAGGCACTGAGGATGGTAGGAAAGATGGTTTGCTCTGGCCACACAACCTCACAATCCCTCCAACATCCCCCATTTTCAGTCTGGGTGGGTAAAGAATCTATGTGCTTGTGGCAAAGGACTATGGAACTTCACCTTGGAACCCAAGATCACCCTATCACAAGGGAACACAACACAGGGCAAAATTCTACTGGCACCCATGAAGGGAGCATTCAAACCAGCCTCAGAAGAGAATCTTTCACCCAAGCAGTAGGAACCTGAGTTCCAGGTAACTCCACCACCAGCTGATGAAAGTGGCCTGAGGCCCAGAATAAATATGAAAGGTAGTCAGGCTACATGGACTGTGGTCCTTGGACAAGTCTTGGTGCTGCTCTGAGCTTAGATCCAGGGACTTGGGGTGCACATAGCTGGAACACCAGCTGTGGTGGCTAAGGGAGTGCTCACATCACCCTTCCCCCCAACTCCAGGCAGTACAGCTCAGGAAGAAGCTCCTTCCACTTGGGAAAAGGAAATGGAAGAATACAGGGCACGTTGTCATACACCTTGGGTACCAGTTCAGACACTATGAAATAAAGTACCACACAGATGCCTGAAGACCTTGATTGCAGACATTAGCTCCTACATGATATTAGTAGACTTACCCTTGGACCAGAAGGTTACATGCTTCTCTGAAGGGAAGGACCCAACCCTGGCAGGATTCACCACCTGTTGACTAAAGAGCTATTGGGCCTTGAATAAACACCGGCAGTAGCCAGGCTACATAGTCTGGTGTGACCAGAGCAGTGATGGCAATGGGAAGGGCTTGCATCATTGCTCCCCCAATTCCCAGCAGCCCAGCATAGAGAATGAGGCTCCTTCTATTTGGGGGAAAGTGAAAGAAGAGAGTTAGATGATAATCCAGGGAATTCTCCCCCATCTTACCCAAAGAGTTACCACCAATGGGCTGCAGGAGTCATGGCATTACTGGGCATGGGCCGCCCCCTAGTGCTGATATGGCTGCAGTAACATGTAAAAACTCAGTTCCCTCTGAATATCAAAAAGGATGGGTACAAATATGTCCATTCTGGAAAGATCAGGATAAATACCTAACTCTTCAATACCCAGACACCAATAAACATCTGCAAGCATCAAGAACATCCAAGAAAACATGATCTCACTAAATGAGCTCAATAAGTCACTAATGACCAATCCCAGAATGAAGAGATGAGTATCTTGATATACCTCAAAGCCATGAAGATGTTATTTTATGATTTCTTCTAGAAGTATTATGTTCTACTTTTTCTATTTAGCTCAGTAATCCATCTTAGATTTTGTGTGTGTGTGTGTGTGTTCGGTACAATGTTAGAACAAGTTGTTGTTTTCTCCCTATGGATATTCAATTATTTGACTTTTTTTTTTCTTCCACTGAATTGTCATGAAAGTTTGGTTGTTAAATCAACATACTGAGTAGAGAGGGGACTGACTTTTGGACTCTTGTTCAATTTGTCCACACAGCTTTAATTAATACTACAATGGTTAAACTAATACCACATTACTTTAATTAAAAAATCTTTAGTTCTTGAAATCTAGTATCATGAGTTTACAAACTGTCCTCTTCTCCTCAAAGGTTGAGCTTTTGATTGGGTTGCATTGACTCTATCATGCAATCTAGCAATAAATGACATCTTAACAGTTATCAGGGAGGTGCCTGTGGCTCAGTGAGCAGGGTGCCGGCCCCATATACCAAGGATGGCGGGTGCAAACCCGGCCCCAGCCAAACTGCAACAAAAAATAGCTGGGCACTGTGGTGGGCTCCTATAGTCCCAGCTACTTGGGAGGCTGAGGCAAGAGAATTGCCTAAACCCAAGAGCTGGAGGTAGCTGTAAGCTGTGATGCCACAGCACTCTACTGAGGGTGACAAAGTGAGACTCTCTCTAAAAAAAAGAAATTATCAGTGTATTTACTAAAATTTAAATACCTTGTATCTCTCCATTCATTTAGTCTTAACTTTCTCTCCTCACTTTTTCTTTTTTGGTTTTCAGTATGAAAAATCTTTATATCTTTTGTTAGATCTTACCTAAATGTTTGATTTTTATGCTATTTTTGATTTTTATGCTATTTTTCTCCCTTTTATTTCTTTCTTTCTTTTTTTTTTTTTTGAGACAGAGCCTCAAGCTGTTGCCCTGAGTAGAGTGCTCTGGCATCACAGCTCGCAGCAGCCTCCAACTCCTGGGCTCAAACGATTCTCTTGCCTCCACCTTCCAAGTAGCTGAGACTACAGGCACCTGCCACAACATCCGGCTATTTTTTGGTTGCAGCTGTCATTGTTGTTTGGTGGACCAGACTCGAACCCGCCAGCTCAGGAGGTGTATGTGGCTGGTGCCTTAGCCACTGCTTGAGCCACAGGCGCTAAGCCTCTTCTTTTTATTTCATTTAAAAGTGTTTATAATGGGTACATAAACATACAAATTTTTTATGTTTTACTTATATACAACTTTTTCAGATTCACTTATTTATTCTAGTACATTGCTTAGAGATTCCTTAGGGTACACAATTATGTCCTTTGTGGTTACTAACACTTTCAATTATTCTTTCCTTTTCCAATTTTAATACTTTAACTTACTTTTCTTGTCTTCTGGAAGTGTGCAGAAAATGTTCGAATTGAAGTGATGTTTATTTTCCTGATCCTAGGAAGAAAGTGTTCAATGTTTTACCATTAAGTATAATTTAGTTGAAGGATTTTTGATACTATTTAACAAAATAAGAAAGTTTACTTTTATTTTCTAATTTTCTCAGCATTTTTGTTATGAATGATTCATTAATTTTATCAAGTGTCTTTTCTACCTCCATTGAGGTGGTTTTTCCCCTTTATTTTGGTAATGTGGAGAATTGATTGATTTTCTAACATCAAACTCATTCCTAGAAAAAACCCACATTAGTCACCAAATTCTGTTTCTGTTAGTTCTTATTGTGTTACAACCACCCCACCCTCTTTGGCCTACAGAGGATGGACACCATGAAAGTTCAAAGATAATCGTAAAGTCTTTCTTGATGCTTTGACTGAAAGGTGCTTTGCTCAGCCTCTCCTAGGTTGGAGGTTATGGTTAAAGGGGATTGGAAAATATGGACATAAATTACTTATAATATTTCCATTTCTCTTTGGTCTCCTTTGGTCACAGAATGCAAGAGGAGTTCTAATACTTTGAACTCAATTACTGGGGCCACCATTGAGTTTGGGTCTCAATCATCACATCTGACTATCGTTGCTTCTCCCAAGCACTTGAGCTTACATGATAAATCCCAGATTCTGGGCAAGTACACCCATGCAAATAAATTTGCACCTATGGCCTTGTATTTTATCCCACTTGGTCTTATAATTTTTTGTTTTCTTCTCAAATTTGATCTTGTGTCTGTCTCTCAGGAGAGTGGCTACAAGCTCTAGCCCTGCCTTACTCTGGTGATAGGGGATTAGGTCATGGAAGTTTACAAGGTGCCTTTCACAGGGGAACTTCTTTATCTTGGTGAAAGGATAAATGCCTACTTATCTGACCAGGAAATGGAAAGTTTATAATACTGGCAGAGGCCCTTGTGGCTCTCATCTGACTAGTGTTAAGTGTATGCCTGTCAAGATAACCACTCTCTAGGAGAGCCTTATCCAGGATAAAAGTTAGGGCAGGAATATTAGCCAAGTGAGACACAGGGGGGCACACAAACAATATGGAAAACATGAAATGACAGACGTTTATTAGAGTGCACAGCCAGCAGGGGGTGAGCAAGAGAGAGGGGCCTTTGGGCTCAGGTTTTTATTGGGGTCCAGGGCATTACCCAAGAAGGCTTCCAGTGGGAGCTCTAAAACGTGGGCTTAGAGAAAGCAAGTGCACATCCCATCGGGTCATACTGTGACTAAGAGATGGTCACTGTGCACATCTGCACAGGCATCCTATCTGTATATGGGATGTGGGGGTCACTGGAGTGAGTCATCTTGATGGAGTTGACATGTCTCAGAGGGAGGTGATCACAAGCAGGGGATTGTATTAAACAGCTATTTGGACCAACCGCACTGAAGAACTGGGAGGAGGTGGAGAACAGAAACAGTGTCAAGGGTAACTGTGCCCTGCTTCTTAGTATGAGAAGTCTGAGCCGATGTTCACAATGGATGTTTAGCAACATAAAATATAAAAATTTACTACACAGCCTTAGAATTCACTCCTATACATTCTCTTCTACTCCTGATGATGTAAATTGAAAACACCCTGTAGTTCCTTCAGGATATAGGCTATCTTCCCCAGAAGCAGGTAATAACCCATCTGTGCTATGCTAAGAACTAATTCATGGACCTAGACAGGCAATGAGGGGAGGTAGGGTAGGATGTGAGGAGAATCACCTCAGCTTGTGAGCACTTGAGACAGCTGCTGTCACTGCAAGACTTCTCTTCTAAGTGTGAGAGTGAGACTCCCTAACAGAGCAAATGAACTTCCGGGAAGATGGAAGCCAGGGAGACAGGGGTTACAAAGTTCTCAGTGTTGAGTGTGAGTGCCCAAACGTCCCATTCCCCCTTGCAGTGGCCCACATCTTCCCCATGAGAATCTCATCTAGACATGAGCTCTGGCAGGATCAAGCTCCAAAGTTGTGCTACCATTCTACATCCTCGCCATCAGTCGCAGCACTTGGTTTTCATCCTGATCTTCCGTAGAATGAAATGATTAACCCTTTCAAATTGCCCTGGAGGATTTTCTTATTTTCCTTGTGTGTTTCATTGGCTTCAATATCTCCTTTCCGTATGCTGATTTTCAGGGTGTCTAGAAGAAGCTAGTTCATACTACAACTTTTCTACCACTATTGTCTTGAAAAATACTAATTGCCACAGCCCCTGGATCTCCCATCACTGTGCCATGACCTGCACTTTATCCTCAACCACCTCTGATGATTTTTGAACATCACTGTATGTCATGTATTACTCATGAGTCTTTCTCCCAGGAAGAAGATTCCTGCTATACTAAATTTTAAAATAATCCAATTCCGTAATTCCATTTTTGAGAGTTTGATTCCTGCATCCACTACAGACACTATTTATCACAAGACTCCTGACAGGTAACAGAAACATGAGAAGGATAATACAAGTTAACTTTAATAAAGGCAATATTTACAAAAGCACTTGGGAGGGGAGGGAAGCCAGGTGGGATAGTGTAAAACCCTGAGGCTAGTAACAGGAAGATCTTTGCACCTTAGGTCTGACAGAAAAAGAAGAGGGGTTAGTTATCAAAGGAGAGAGAGAGAGAAAGAGAGAGAAGTGCAAAGCCTGCTGCCTGGTACAAATTGTAACTCTTAAAGATGCAGCAGCCACAAGTTTGCTCATAAATAAACTTTTCTACGTCCCTCTCTTTCCTTCCTCCAATCTCTGCTATAGCTCTCTGTTGACTAAACATACCAGAAGGCAGAAAATAAGGCAGCTGTTTTTGAGTACATAGTGATCAACTTCTCATAGTACAGGACACAGTGGAAAGCAAAGAACTGATCTGGAGAAGCAAAGGGAAGCTGTCCAGCTCACCCCCAGTCAGTGCTATCTGATGCAATCTGTTGTTTAACTATTTCTTTTTTTAATTCAAGTTAATGTGAGGGTATGAACAACTAGGTTACAATATTGGCATTTGTCAGGGTGTCCCTCTTACAGTTGTGTCCTTAACCCAAAAGGTGCGCCATATACCCTTACATGGTGTCCATTAAGTGGGAGCACAACAATCCCCTCGCCTCCTCCCCCCAACCTGAATTGAATTAAATTATTCTCTTAGGTGGGCTTGTAGATGATCTGTTGTTTAGTTTTAAAGACTGGGCCTTCTCTAGCAAAAGGGATATTGGAAATAAAAACAAAGGATAGCTGCTCTTTGTAGCTGCAGAGGGCAGACAGAATCATACATTGCAAATCAGTTTTGAGGTCCGGTTCATTTGATTTGCTGTAATAAAGTGTTAAGCTGAGAAAATGCACAAAATATTCTATTGTACTCTGTCAAGTATAAAGATTTGGGGGAAAATGTTAAGTTCTAAGCATCCTGTTCTGTTTGTCAGTCAAATATAAAAATGTCCGGCTGGGCGCCTGTGGCTCAATCGGCTAAGGCGCCAGCCACATGCACCCAAGGTAGCGGGTTTGAATCTCCAGCCCGGGCCGCCAAACAACAATGATGGCTGCAACCAAAAAATGGCCGGCGCTGTGGCGGGCGCCTGTAGTCCCAGCTACTTGGGAGGCTGAGGCAGGAGACTCGCTTGAGCCCAGGAGTTGGAGGTTGCTGTGAGCTGTGATGCCATGGCACTCTACCCAGG
>CAUYQV010144861.1:0-16137 GCA_963574575.1 Galagoides demidoff | reverse complement strand
GGCCAGCTGACACATAACCCCAGCGGTCCGCTGGGGCCCAGAGCACAGGTCGGGCTTCTACGAGTGGACAGGGACGTGAGAGGGGCGGAGGAACGCCCCTGTAGCCCCGCAGAGCCCGCGCAAGCCCTTCCTCTAGGAGGTGGCCCTGGCGCCTGCCTGAGGTTGGTTGTCCAGGGCAGGCCAAGTGCAGGCACGTGGGGTGGGACTGCACGCTGGACGGACGCAGCTGTCCATCACCGCCCGCGCGCCCATGCGAGACCCTCCCCCGACTCCCACCGCACTGGCCTGCCTGTGTCTGCTCACTCGGTGATGCGCTGGCATGGCGCTGAGAGCGGCCCAGACCCTCAGCCCAGAGTCCAGCACCCGCTCTTCCCAGCAGGGGACCTGCACTCGCGGGACGGGGAGGGCGGTGCACACGCAGGACTGCCAGGGATGGGTGAGCCTGCGAGAGCAGATGAGCCAAACTGAGCGGGCTCAACGTCTGAGAGAACTGAGGAAAGTTCCCTTTTAGCTGGGAGGATGCACTCGCTCCTCAGTTAGAGTCTGGTGGTCCTCTAGGCTGCAGCGTTGAGGGAGAGATGCGGGAGCAGAGAAGTGAGCAGGCAGAGAGAATGAATTAGTCAGCTTGCAGCTCAGGCCGCCATATCAAATTACCGCAGACTGGTGGTTTAAACGACAGAAATGTATTTTCTCGCATATCTAAAGGGCTGAAGGTCCGCAACCAGTGCCAGTGCGCTCTGGTTCTGATGAGGGCCTCTTCCTGGCTTGCCCACGGCCACCTTTTTGCTGAGTTCTCACGTAGTCTCCCCTTACAAGGGCCTTAATACTCTCCTTTAGGCTCCACACCCACCCACCCCCATAACCTGATCTAAACCTAATTCTCTTCGAAAGGCTCCACCTCCAAATAGAGTCAGGTTGGTGGTCAGGGCTTCCACGTGTGAATTTGAGGAGACAAACATTCAGTCTATAAGAGATGGGCTCAGTGCCAAGCGGTTCTTCAACTAGGCCCAGCCTAGGGGCCCTTCTGGCTTCTGGCTGCAGACCCTGGATTCTGAAACTGCTGATTCCACAGATAAACCCTCTTACAGCATCATAAGTGCACCTCTTCTGGCACCTGCAACAACCTTGAACAAACCAATATCCTCCTGGCCTCCCCAGTTAGTAAGAATGTAAGTGCACCCCCCACCCCATCCACAGCCCCATTTTCTGAGGGCCAAATGCTCTGGGTCCTTGAAAAACGTGAGGATCACAGAGGACAAAGAGATTCATCCCTGCATGGGGAGAGGACAGACCCACTGCAGCCTGCTCAGCACCCACTACACAGCCCCAGCACACAGCACCTCACCTGCAAATGTTCCCAGCAGCATGAGTCAGGCTTCCCAGAATTTGTCCTTGACATGAGATTTAGCATCAAAATGTCTGCACTTATAAAAGTAAACAACACTCCAAATACCTTAGACAAAAGTCAGTGCTGGGTTTGGCTTGCAAATAATTCATGTTTGGAGTAAATGGGTTTATTCTGCCTCGTTTGAGTGATTAGTTGCCTTAGAAAGCCATAGCACCAAGGAGTGAAGGCTCTGCTAAGCCAGCAAAAGGGGATAAAGCCGGAGCTGGAATGCTAAGAGGGCTGTTCAGAGCCAGACTGCCAGCAATTGCTATTAGATTAAGGGCTCATTTGGTGGAATTTAAAACGGGAGCAGACACAACTCAAGAGAAAGAATCAGAGAGCATATTTCTTCTGACTCTGGCTGGAGAGTGAACAGGAGACAGGCCACAGCACAGGATCTTGGTCTCCGGAGAAGGCTGACAGCTGGCTGGGCTGGCAGAGGGGTGCCTACCTTAACCATGCATCTCAAATGCCACCAAGCCTTCAGCCCTCCCACAGTGGTTCCGATGGCTTCGTTACATTATACGGTAGAAATGCAGACCCATGCAGAGAAATAAACCAAAAAGAAAGTGTTAGGAGGAGGACACTGCAGCGGAGGCCACAGTGTCTACCAAACCCAGGGGAGCAGGTCCCAGCAGCCACTGTGTACAGGACCGTGCAAGGGGCAGCCGTGTGGAAGCTTCAACCACAAGCTGCAGAGGGTCACTGGCAGGTAGGGCCAGGACCAAGCCCACACCCAGACCAAAGTACCTCATCCTAGAGTGACTACCCTCACACAGAAGAGCAAAGCCATGTCCCAGGCTGACCTCCCACTTCACTTAGAACCTTGACCCTCAAATCGAGGGGTAGTTCCCAACCTAGGCAACAAGAACAATGATGAAGACACATCACATGCTGCCCGCGCTGAGCCCCAGGCTGAGAGCTTTATGTGCATGATCCGTCATGCTGAATCCTTACAACAAACCCCGGAAACCAGGCTGACATCATACCCATCTTCCAGATGAGAAAACTGAAGTGCAGTAAGGTTACAACCAGCCCAGGGTCACACATCCTGCAGATGTAGGGGTGGAGGACGTGAAGGAGGGAAGGAATGGGATGACCCCTAGTCTAGGGCTGGACTGTAGGTGGAGGGCATGCCTTTTACCCAGGTCTGAAGGGGGTCCAGTGCCTGTTGAGTGGAAATGCCATAGAAACAATTGGACAGGAGTCTGCAGCTCAGCAAAGGTTCACAACTAGAAATGTCGATGAATGTGCCAATGGTGAGTGGTACCTATTTAAGGCCCTGGAATCTCCAGGCTGGGGTCCGCAGCTGCCCTCCATCCCCAGCTAGTGTTTCTCTGCTCTAGCAGGGGTGTGGAACTGCAGGGGGCAGGTAGGGAAGGTTTCCTTCAAACCCTTTCCCAAGGACCTGTCCCTCTGTTCTGAAGTGCCTACTGTCAGGCACTGTCCAGGACTGTCAGGCCACAGGCTGTGTCCGGGGCTGCCAGACAGGATGGGTCACATCCCTGAGCCCCTCCCACACGAATGGCTGCTTCACCCCAAGTACTCACAGACAGGAGATAGGTAACTCAAAGCCTTTGCAGACCCCTCCTCTCTCGCTCCAGGGTTCCTTGGCCTTCCCTCCCTTCTTTCTCTTTGTCTGCTCTTACCTAGTTCAGGGAGGGAGAGGAAAATCTGGTCCTACGAGCTTGCTGACCTTTAGACACCCTTCTATTTGATCTCCATTTCTGACTCTTTCTTCCCTTCAGTATGAAACAGGGAAAGAAAATGGCCTTTGGGATCCCACAGATAGAGAAGGAGACAGCTAGGTCCCAGCTAGGATCCCCTCAGGAGCAGTGGAGCCAGGAAGGAAAGGATCTGGGTTAGAGCAGCTGGCACCTCCCACCAAGCAGAGCAAGAGGAGAGAACCCCAGGGGTGAGGGGGTGCCCAGAAACCAAAAGAGAAGGGTGTTCGGAGAGCAGGGCTGAGCGGGGCTATGCTGCTGAGAAGTAAAGAGGAGCACAGTCATGGTCATGGGTGCCTGTGACAAGCCCAGCTTCCAGAAGCCCTGGGAGCATGGGGCCACAGAGGAGCTGGGGCTGCATCCCAGAGTGGCCTGGGCCCTGCCTAAGAGCCTGGGACATTGTCCTGGGAGAACAAGGAGCCAGCAAAGGTGAAATCTTGATCTGCTGCTTTTCAGCCGTTGCACAGCTGGCTGGGTCCGTCATGATAATCCTTCCCGTTTACATGTCATCTCTCATCAAAGAATATTTGCAAATTACATGTGTTAATCAGTTCTGTCTTCCGAGTTTTTTCTGGTGGAAATAGTTTTATTGTTTTTTGTTTTCTTTTTTTTTTCTGATTACAAAAATAACATCTGCTGGTTAACAAAATAAAAACTGGTCTAGAAAATGCATAGAGTAGAGCATAAATTTCCCCCTCAGTTCTCCCGTCTGAGGTTAACCACTTTTTGGTGTAGATCTCTTCAGATCTGTATCTTTATTTTTGCAACAAAAATAGACAGACAACATTATGTACATTGTTCTACCTGCTGCTTCTATATCTAACAAACATCAGGGCATAATGATCAATTTCATTGTTTTAACAAGGTGAAAGGATTCTGCTGTTTGCAAGGGCTATCATTAATCTTATCTTCCCCATAGCCATACACATTTAGGGTGTTTCCACTTTTTTCTTCATTCTTGGTGCTGCTGAAATAAACATTCTTGTACATATTTAATGCATCTGTGGAGGTACAATACATTCTTGGAACTTGTATTATTGAGTCAATGGTAAGCACATTTGAAATGTTCGTAATAATTTCCATATTTTCCTTCAAAAAGGGAAAGCAATACCGCTGACACTGTCTAAGAGTGCCTTTTTAATCTTTACCAAACTGATAAGTGAAAAATGACTCCCTGTAGGGAATGTTGACAGTGGGAGGTTATGATGTGTGGGCTGGGGGCTATGGGATTTCTCTCTACCTTCTGCTCAGTTTTGCTTTGAACCTAAAACTGCTCCAAAAAATAAAGTCTATTAAAAAATGATTTCTTGGTGTCATTTTAATTTTCCTTCCTTCAATTAATTATGAGGGTGAATAGCTTTTGAATCATTTATTGGCCAGGTGTGTTAATTCTTCCATAAATTTTCTGTTCATGTCTTTTGCTCATTTTTCTATTAGATTTTTCATCTTATTGGGTTATCTGAACTTTTCATACACTATGAAGAGTAAGTAGTTGTCATTAAGTAGAGGAAAGATGCTAGTTCTTAAAACGAAGTCCCAGAGTACAGTGATAGGACAGTGTGGGAGGCAGGAGGTGCTCTCAGTGGACCCCATCGCAAGCCTGGTGTGGCACAGACACAGGGCCACCTCGGCTGTCCTTCCCCTTTCTAGCATCCACCCCTCAACTTTCACTATTCTTCCCTTTTTCTCCCCTATCTTCATCTTCCATTATCCACTTTACAAAAATCTTTCCTTCAATCTCTTATTCCTGCTCTGAGATTTTTTTTTGCATTGATGCAGGGGGCACCTGGGTTGGATAACAGAGGACAGGTAAGGAGTCCCTTGGAAAAGGTTTAATTTGTGTTTATCATTCACTTACTCACTGGGTATGGGGGGGATTGGCATGCCAGGCTCTGCACTATATAGCAAAGTGAAGTCAAGGGAGAGTCTCCCATTCCAGAGGGGAGTTATACTCGTGGGCAATTAAATTAAATCCAGTATAACCAATGCTAGGATAGAAAAATGTGGTGGAAAGGAGAGAAGGAGAGAAGAGGACGCTGGCACGGGGAAGAGAGGGTGGTCAGAGAGGGCTTCCTGGAGGAGGTGCTACTGAGTGAAGAGTTCAAAGATGCATAACATCATATGACAGAGCTGCTACTGGTTCCCCTTTATCTCCGCTGTCAGCTGGATTTGGGACCATTTAAAGCAGGGGTTCTCAACCTTCCTAACTCTGCAACATATTTTCATTGTTACATAGGGGTCACAACCCACAGGTTGAGAACTCCTGATATAAAGTGAGAATACGTTTTCCAGACTCTGTTGCAGCAGATTTGTTATGTGAGTAATTCTGGTCAGTGGGACCTTAAGCAGAAGTAACGCCCAGTTTCCAGGTTGCGGCCTCAAAGGACAGAGCCGTGCCTTCCTCCATTTCTCCCTTCTGTCTAGCTGAGTGCTGACACAGAGAGGAGCTGCCCGTGGGAGCTGGGAAGAGCTGCTGCCCTGGCTATTTTGTTAACATGCACGTGTGTGGAGGCGGGCCCTGTGCCGGACACCTATGGATATCCTCAGGTTTAATCTTCTCAACAACCTGAGAGATGGGCACCATTATTATCCTTACTCTAAAAATGAGAAAATGAGTCACGGAGAGGTTAAGTAACTCATCCAACTCACACAGCTCACAAGAGGTGAAGCTAAAGCTTGCACTCTCTCTAGACCCTGAGTTCTTAGCCCCTGCATGCCCCAGCCTCCCTGCTTTCCTGCATCCCTCACAGATAGGCCAAGTTCCTGTCCTTATAGGATGGATGGACCCAAAAAGTGAGCAAGTGAAATAGGTAATGTGTCACATGGTGGGACACACTGCAGAGATTAAAGCAGAAAACAGGACAGGCTGGGCAGAGTCAACTTAGCAGAGTGATCAGTGTCACTAAGAAGGGGACACCTGAGCAGAAACGTGACTGACAGAAGTGGGAGGGGATGTCTGGGGACATGCCGGCCTGCTTTCCAATTCCAGCTTGGACACACATCAGCTCCTGCCCTTGAGTTCTTGACATAGCGTCTGAGCCTCAACTTCCTCATCTTTAAATCCTACCATGGCAGGTTGGGATATTGGAGAAAAATAGGTGCTCCATGGCAGAGTACGCAGACAGCGTAATTCTCCGTGAGGGTTACAGCCACATCTCAGTGGTGCCCACCAGGTTCCGGGCACCGTGCTCAGATGCTGGCTGCATGTGCAGGTCCATGCAGTTAGCTCCCAAAGCAAGCACCCCACAGCACCACCTGAGGGCACAGCTGGTGTCACGCCCCCCAGCACGGATGGTCAGACAGGCCAGGTCCCTGTAGCAGGTTCATCAGCCACACGGCTAATGTCAGACGGTGCCCTCACCCACCAGCTTCCCGCCACTGAGCACCAGCACCGTCCTCCTTCAGCAGCACCTGTGTGCTGAGCTGCTGTGTCCTGTACAAGTGATTACAGAGTCTGACCATCCGGGCTGGCATGTCAGCAGAGATGACCTCTGTGGGAGGGACATTTGAACCCAAAAGAAGTGAGGAGTGAGCCCCTCAGCAACATGGGGGAGGCAGTGCAGGGACAGCAAGAAGCCAGTGACAAAGCCAAGGCCTGAAATACGGAATACGTGTCACCCCACTGTGGCTGGTGGGAGGCCTGGGCCGTACCCACCACAGCCAGCGTCTCCCTGTCCTTCCTCCATGGGTACAGAGCCCTTCCAGCAGCACCGACGTCTCCACCTCACAGCCCACTTCTGGGGCTCCTGGGCTCCCAACATCCTAGACACCATGAGTCTTCAGCCACACTGGACACCCTGCCTCGCTGCCATCCCTGACAACCTCAGGAGGGGGTTCCTGTAAGTCCCCACCTTCCAGGCCACAGGGGGAGGGCAGGGAGGGCAACTAACTCACCCAAGTCCCTCAAACTCAGCGGTGTGGGCCCAGCACACTCCCTGCTCAGGAATGTGTGAACCAGTTGTTAAACACAGCCACCATTCGAAATTAAATTGTATAAACTTAAACACATTATTTTAGAACAAAGGTAATAAATACACAGAACTCCCACTCTGCACACTCTTCCCAACTCAGTGCTCAGTGACATCATGGTGGTACCTTTAAATAGGCCAAGTGGGAATCTCTGCACCACAGAAATCAGAAAGTACCACAAATTTGGGCCTGGCTTACGGCATTATTGATTTTAGCAGTAAAGAAATGTTAAAAATGCAAAGTACACTTAAAAGTGTGTTGCGTCTGTAGGTGTGAGTTTGAATATAACACACACAAAAAAAATCAGCCAAGAAGACACAGCCTTCTAGTATTCAACAACTACAGTATTAGCCTATTCAGGAAAAGAGTCACTCAGGTCTTGGACAAACAAGTGGAGGTGTGACAGACATCCAGGATCCAGGCCTGGCTCCAGCTCTGAGCCTCACAAAGTCCCCAGAGCTCACTCCGTCTAGTGGTCCCTCACTGGGGCCTCAGCTCCTAGGATACCGGGCTGCCTTGGGGACCACCCAGAACTCAGAGCAGCAGGGCAGGGCTCCCCAAGGTCAGGGAGTGGCTGAGCCACCTGTGATTCCCAGCTCGGGGCCTTTCCCACACTTCCTGCTTCCTCCGGCCTCTCTCCCACACCCTGGGCTCCTCACAACCTTGGAACCCTCTTGCTCTTTCTGGCATCTGGTGACATTTCATTTGATGTCAGCCTACGCGTTCCCTACAACTGCTAATGTCTGCTGTGTGTTTAGCCATGTCTCTCCCCAACCAAAGTTCAGGGTTTAGTTACAGTAGATAGTGACCTCTTCGTTCCCTCTCTCCTTTTCTTTCTTCCCAATTTCTCTTTCCCTGTCTTTTTGAATTTTACTGATATTTGTTTTTAATAGCCTTATCAAGAGAGAATACACATACCTCACAATTTGCCCTTTGAAGTGCCCAGTGCAATGGTTTTTTTTTTGTTTGTTTGTTTGTTTGTTTGTTTTTGCAATTTTTGGCTGGGGCTGGATTTGAACCCGCCACCTCCAGCATATGGGGCTGGCGCCCTACTCCTTTGAGCCACAGGTGCCGCCCCCAATGCAATGGTTTTTAGTGTGCCCATGGACACCTGGATTCGGCACATCAACTCGAGAGCATTTCCTCACCTCATAAAGAAGCCTGCACCCTTCAGCTCTCACCATTAACACCTGCTCTGTGAGAAACCCTACCAATGTGAGGAATGTGGCAAAGCCTTTAATCGGTGTTCACACCTCATGAAACATAAGAGGATTCATACTGGAGAGAAACCCTACCAATGGGAAGGATGTGGCAGGCTTACCGCACATCAGAAAATTCATACCCCAAGGAAAACCTAGAAATATAAATACTGTGGCATAGTCTTTCCTTGGTAGTTAAGCCTGAGACAAAACCAGGAAATTCATACCAAAGAGAAATCCTCCCAATGTTGAAACAATCAGACAATTCATACTATAGGAACTTTATAAGTATAACACATGGAAAAAGAGTTTTATCTCAAATATACAACTTAGGCATCAGCAGGGAGTTCACACCAAGAGAATCTTTATAGTTACTATAAAGGCGCAGAAGTATTTAATTAAAACTTAACTCTAAGTGCATCAGGGGAGTCACACAGGTAAAAACTAAAGCAGATTTTCAGACTTTACCCTGGCATATTTGTTGAAGAGAATAATGTGAATTCAAGATAATTTGATCATTTTGTCAAATGTTCAATAACTTGTATTTCAACAGGTAGAATTATTAACGTATTCAGGGTGCTTTGTCTTGACAGCATTAAAATTATTCAAAAGCAAATAAATAATAATATTAACCCCCCGGCCTGCTCTCCCCACCCTGAGCAAGCCCTGATCTACTTTCTGGCTCTGCAGATTTTCCTGTTCTGGACTTCCATATCATGCAATTGATAAGAAAAGATTGGCTCCTTTCACTTTAAGCAATGTTTTCAAGGCTCACTCATGCATCAGTAATTAATTTCTTATTATGGTCAGATGATTTTCTATATCACTTTTGACTATCCATTCATCAGTTGACAGACATTTAGGCTGTTAGGAATAATGGCGTTGTAAGCATTCACATACAAATGTTTGTGTGGACGAATATTTTCATTTCTCTTAAATGTACATCTAAGAATGGAATTACTAGATCATACGGTAACTCTGTATTTAATCACTCAAAGAACTGCCAGACTGTTTTCCAAATTGATTCCATCACTTTATACCAGCAGTGTATGAGGGCTCCCAGTTCTTTGTAATTCTCCAACACTTGTTACTAGCTGATTTTATTTTTTATTCTAGCCATCCTACTGAGTGTGAAGTAGTATGTCATTGTGGTATTGATTTGCATTTCCCTGATGTTAGTCATGATAAACATTTTTTCATGTACTTATTGGCCATTTATATATCTAATTCGAAGAAATGTCTGTTGATATCCTTTGCTCATTTTAATTGGAGTCTCATTGTACTATTAAGTTGTAAGTGTTCTTTATGTACTCTAGATACAAGTCCCTTATCAGATATGATTTACTAATATTTCCTCCCTTTCTATGGGTTCTTTTTTCATTTCCTTGATAGCTTCCTTTGAAGTACAAAAGTTTTCACATTTTATGAAATCCAATTTTGTAAAATCGCCCTCGTTTTTAATGTCATACCTAAGAATCCTTTGCCAGGTCCAGAGTCATGAAGATGCACCTTTGTGTTTTCTTCCAACAATATGATTTTTTATTTTTGTTGAGTTAACTTTTGTACGTCGTGTGAGCTAAGAACCCAAATTAACTAATTTGCAAGTGGCAGCACTATTTGTTGAAAAGAAAACTTGTCAATAAAGAAAATAGCCCGTATTCAGATAAGGATTGTACAGAGTATGTAGATCAAACAGAGAACACTGCTACCTGATACAGTTTGCATATCTGTCCCCTCCAGATGTCACACTGAAATTTGACCCCCAGTGTTAGAGGTAGGGCCTCATCAGAGGTATTTGGGTCATGGAGCCAGATTCCTCCTGAACAGCTTGGTGGCCTCCTCATGATAATGAGTTAGTTCTCACTCTATTAGTTCCTTTGAGAACTGATTGTTAAAAAGAGCCTGGGGGTCGGTCTCTCTCTCTCTCTCTCTCTCTCTCTCTCTCTCCCTCCCTCCCTCTCTCTGTCTCTCTCATCCTTCCTCTTGCCGTATGATAGCTGCTTCCCATCATCTTCTTTCTACCATGAGTGGAAATTCCCTGACCTCTCGCCAGAAGCAGACGCTAGCACCAAGCTTCTTACAGCCTATAGAACCATGAGCCAAATAAATTTCTTTTCTTTGTAAATAACCCAGCCTCAGGTATTTCTTTATAGCAATGTAAATGGACTAAGACACTTCATTAGCAATATTAAGTCTCATAATCCATGAACATGGCATGTTATTTATTTATTCTTTAATTTTGTTCAATAACCATTTGTAGTTTTCAGACTATACTTTTTACACTTTTGATAAATATATTTTATTCATGTTTGATTCTTTAAATGTAATTGATTTCTTAATTTCATTTTTGGATTGTTTAATGCAAGTGTATAAAAATATAATTGATTTTTTTTATATTAAGCTTGTGTTTTGTTAACTTGCTGAATTCATTTATTAGTTCTTATAGGTTTTTTAGTGGCTATCCTAAATTCTTTAGGATTTTTCTAGGTACCAGATTATGTCATCTGTGAATAGAGATAATTTTATTTCTTCTTTTCCAATTTAGGTGCCTTTTTATTCTTGTCAAATTTCCTGGAACGGACTCTCCAATACAATGTTAAATAGAAGTAGCAAGAGCAGACATTTTTTTTTCTTATTCCTGATCTTAGGGGGATCTAAGAATCTAACATCCAAGCATCTAGTTTTTCACCATTAATTACAATATTAGATGTGGGTTCTTCATAAATGCCCTTTACCAACTGAAAAAACTCCCTTATATTCCTAGTTTGTTTAGTGCTTTTATGATAAAAGTGTGTTGAATTTTGTCAGTTTTTCTTCTATGTCTGTTGAGATGAGCATATGATTTTTATTTTTATTCCATTGAGATATTATATTAGTTAATACTAATTAACTTCTTCATGCCAAATCAACCTCACATTCCTGCTCTAAATCCCTCTTGTCATGGCATAAATGTTTTTACATGTTGCTAGATTCAGTTAGCTATCATTTTGTTGAGAATATTTGTATCCATATTCGTAAATGATAATTGATTTGTAGTTTTCTTGTGATGCCTTTTCCTGGTTTTGGTATTGGGGTAGTATCAGCCTCAAAGTGACTTTGTGGGTTCTCTTTCTTCTTCTGTTTTTTAGAAGGTTTGGTGAAAGATTGGTATGGATTCTATTTTCAATGTTTGATAGAATTCTGCTATGAAGAAATCTGGACTTTGGCTTTTTTTGTGGGTAATTTTTTGATTATTCAATTCAGTCTCTTCATTGTTTGTGTATTTCTTTGTTAATCCATTTTCATAGTTTTTGGCTTTCTAGAAATGTGTACATTTCATCTTAGTTATCTAATTCTATTTTTGGTCATACATTTGTTCATAGTATTCTTTATGATCATTTTAATTTCTTTAAGTTGAAAATAATGTCTTCTCCTTCATTTCCAATCCTAACAATTGTCCTCTCTCTTGTTTCCTTGGTTGATCTAGCTAGATCAATTTTTTTTCTTTTTTTGAGACAGAGTCTCATTTTATTGTCCCTAGTAGAGTGCTATGGCATCATAGCTCACAGCAACCTCAGACTCTTGGGCTCAAGCAATTCTCTGGCCTCAGCCTCCCAAGTAGCCGGGACTACAGGCACCCACCACAATACCCAGCTATTTTTAGAAACAGGGTCTTGCTCTTACTCAGGCTGGTCTTGAACTCAAGCAATCCACCCACCTCAGCCTCCCAGAGTGTAGGATTACAGGCATGAGCCACTGCACCCAGCCTTGGCTAGATCAATTTTATTGATCTTTTCAAATAACTAGATTTTGCTTTCACTATATTTCTCTGTATTTCTTCTCCTCTCAATTTCATTAATTTCTTGTATACTCTTGATTATTTCCTTTCTTCTGCTTGCTTTAGGTTTAGATTGCTCTTCTAATACAAATGTCTTGAGGAAGATTAAGTTATTGATTTAAAATCTTTGTTCTTTCTTAATCTTGACATCTATAGCTTTAAATTTCCATTCTGATCACCACTTTTGCCACATCCCATAAGTTTTGGTATCTTGTCTTCATTTTCGTTTATCTCAAACTATTTTTTATTTCACCTTTGATTTCTTATTTTATCCTTTGGTTATTTAGTAGCATGTTATTTCATTTATACATATTTTCTATTTTTCTAAACCTTTTTCATGTTATTGATTTCTAATGCTATTCTATTGTGATTAGAGATCATACTTCAAATTATTCCTATCCTTTTAAATTTATTAAAGTTTGTTTTATGGCCTATGGTCTTACCCTGGAGAATGTTCCGTGTGCAGCACTTGAAAGGAATATATATTCTGTTGTTGTTCTTGTACACAATGTTCTGTAAACAACTGTAAACAACTATTTTGTTTAGTGTTGTTCAAGTCTTCATTTCCTTGTTAATCATATGTCTAGTTCAATACACTCACTATCCAAACTGAGTTTATGCAACACAGTTAAGTTGTATATTTCTGTCTTCATTTCTGTCGGTTTCTGCTTTGTATATTTTGGTTCTCTGTTATTAGGTACATATATGGTTTATAGTTGTTGTATCTTCTTGACAAATTCATCCCTCCATCATCATAAAATATCCTCCTTTGTCTCTCATAATATTTTCTGTTTTAAAGTCTATTTTCTCTGATATTAATATCTCTACTCCAGCGTTTTTGTGGTTGTTGTTTGTATGATGCATCTTTTCCCATCCTTTTACTTTTAATTTATTTGTAACTTTGACTTTAAACTGTGTGTCCTACAGAAACATATTGTCGGATCATGTTTTTTTAAGACAATCTCTGCCCTTTGATTAGATTGCTTGATCCATTAATTTAATGTATTAATGATATAGCTGCATTAACATCTTCCATTTTACTTTTTATTTTCTATATGGCTTATGTCTTTTTGTTTTGCTATTCTTTCTCTATAGTTTTCTTTTATATTTAGTATTTTTGATGTAGCAAATTTTAATTTCCTTGATAATTTTTTCACTGTACTTTTGGATAATGTTTTAGTTATTGCTCTAGGACTTACCATGTGTATCTTAATTTATCAAAACCAGGTTCAGATTTACATTAGCTTAATTCCAGTGATATAAAAAATGTTATCCTGATAACACTCCATTTTCTTTCTCCCCTTTTTTGTTGTGTATATCAAATCTATTAATATTAGAAACCAAATAACATATTTTTATAATTACTATTTTCCTATCTGTAGTCATTTTTAGACAAATGCATCTTTGCTCCCACCTACCTCCTTTGGGTTGTATTATCAAATATACTACATTTCTATATGTTACACACCCTATAATACACTACAAATATATTATTTTATACCATTGCTTTTTCAATCAGTTAAGAGAGGAAATGAGAAAAACTTGCATTTAAATTGTCTTTTATAATTATACAACTGCCATTTTCTATTTTTCATGCTTATCTGTCCCTTTTCTACCCTTCCATTTCCCTCCCTCTAACTCCCCTCCCTTCACCCCTTATCAGACATCTGCAGTTATTCTTAAGACACTCAGGACTAGAGGCATTCAGATGCTTCACCCCAACAGCTGTGAGAGCTGTCACTAAAGAGGGAGAAACAAGGGAGGTCACAGTGATCTCTTTGTCTTTGGGGCCTGCCTGGAGGTTTTTTTTTTTTTAATTTTTTATTACATCATACCTGTATACATTAATACTATCATGGGTATAGTGTGTTGTTTCTATATACAATTTGAAATACTTTCATCCAACTGATAAACATAGCCTTCATATTTTCTTAGCTATTGTGTTAAGACATATTCTACATTTAGAGAAAAAGCCCATCATGGTTAAACCCCTACTGTTCCAGGAAGGTGTCATCATTCCCACTATACAGATGACAAAGATTCAATGGCTTGCTTAAGGCTCAGAGCTGAGACAACCTTTTTAATTCCATTTTGTCTTATTCCAGTGCCAGAGCTGGATAAGCACCCTGGATAAGCGATGTTGGGGGGGTGTATTTTACCCACATTGGGGCACACTTCTTGAATACAAACAAAAAGCATCTCCAGTTCCTTATCCAAGGTGTACTCTGATAAATCCACCTGATTTTATTCTCTTCTCCAGTAGAATACAAAACTTAGGAGGCGAAATGTGGCTTTGGGGGTTGAAGTTCTGGTTTAGTTTTTGTTTTAAATTACAACTTGCTTTACCTTCCCATGAAATAATGAAACAGCTGGCTGAGGGCAAAAAAGCTGAATTACATTCATGTTCCATCAAGCTGGGTAGGTGAGAATACAGATGGTTCTGTTACTTTTCAATAATTTTTAAACATTTTTTCTCACTGTAAAAATAATATTACATATAAGCATTAAAATGGAAAAATATACATACATACATATGCATATGTGCATGTGCATATGTGTGTATATATATTTATATATAATCCTTGGAAGAAATTTGAAAATGAAGAAAAGCATAAAGAAGAAAATATAAATCACATAAAATTTGTCTATTCAAAAACAATTACTATTAACAGGTAGTGGATTTTCTTGGATTTTGGTTAAGCCTTCTATGTATCTGTAGTATGTGAGTATATGTATATGCCTTCTATATATAGATTCTGTGTAAGGTTCCACTTTTTAAATTTAACATCCCATGAGCATTTATCCATGTCATTAACACTTTCTCATAAACACATAAACATGATTTCCCTGGCCACCTGAGTTTTTCTCATAGAACTACACCAGCACACTCTGGAGCTCCCCAGGGCAGCATCTGCACAGACGTCCATGTCAGCACTATCATATGCCCTCTTCTAGGCACTGGGGGTGGGAGCAATGACAGGGAGCAGGGGAAGACGTGGTCTCTGCTCTGGAAAGGACTGATGACCAAGTAGGTGGCCTCAAAGGAGTGGAACTTGAATTTTGGAAAGGGTGGAGCTCATGACATTACAACTCAAAACCAAAAAAGAAATAACAAACCCAGAAGAAAAGATAAAATGCCTCAGTCCACCATCATCTCCAAAGTGGGGACATACAGAGCCCCTGTTCAGGTTCTAGCAGGGTAAAATCCCAGAGACTCCCCCAAACCTAGTCTGCACTGAGGACGCCTTGGTAGAGGGGAGGGTGGGGCAGGAGCCAGCAGATGTCAGAGTCAGAGCTGGTGGGGGCAAAGGCAGGACAGAAGTGTACAAGTGCGAGCAGCAGATGAGCATGAAGGGTGGGTCTCAAGTTCCCCTCCCCCACCCTCCAAAAGCATTTTTAAGGAGAATAACAAGATGTAAGAGGCAGATAAGAAAGCTTGATTAGGTAGCTGTATCCAAGACCAATGGGAGAGACTGCAATGCAAACAGAGACCAGCAGGGGGCAGTGGACTGGGCTTGGTCTATCCATGTTTGTTGTTCTTGGTGCCTCAATATTTCTTGGTGCACCACTTCTTCCCTAGATCCAGACTTGGTGGAATGGCCAACCAGGAGCCAGCCTCTCTCAGCCAAAAGGGGATCCTCTGCTCTCCCTCTGAGACCAACTCGCTCATCCTGCCTGGTCCCCAGAACAGTTCCAATTCCTGTACTGGCTCAATTCAAATCATTCTTCAATTTTGCTGGTTGTCTAGAATCTTCCAGAAATTTCTCTTATCCTTGAGTTGCTCAGCCACAGTTGCTGTTACTTTTTCCTAAAGAATCCTGCCCAGGGCAGCAGGCCCACAAAGGAACCAAAGACACAGTTGTCCAATCACCTCTGTGCTCCGGGCCCTGTGGACACCGAGTCATCTGGGTGGAGGACCTAAGTCCCTGGGATTCCCCCAGGTCACCGTGAGCTGGTGCTGGTTCTCCTGGAACTCAACAATGTAGAGCATGGTCTTTTTTCCTGACCACAGAATTTGGACTCTTTGCATGCTAAGCAGCA
>CAUYQV010144860.1:0-12772 GCA_963574575.1 Galagoides demidoff | reverse complement strand
TGTGGTCCCAGCTACTTGGGAGGCGGAGGCAGGAGACTCGCTTGAGCCCAGGAGTTGGAGGTTGCTATGAGCTGTGATGCCATGGCACTCTACCCAGGGGGATAGCTTGAGGCTCCATCTCAAAAAAAAAAAAAAAGAAGTGGAGAACCGTAGCTCTTTGGCTATGGTGGCAGATGGGTATAGTATTTTTCAGTGTGTAAGCTCATTGTCATGAGTGTTTGATTCATGACTCCAAGCTGATCATACATATAAGAGCTGGAATCCCATTTGCTCACCTTTGTCCTGTGTCAAAGGAATATGAAAGGAAAGGAGATTACTATATTGAGAATTCCATCTTTGTCATCATCATTCTACAGCACATACACTAATGGGTAATCCTAGCTCACTATTTTTTACAGTGAAGGATTATTGTAGGTAAAATTCATTTCCATCATCTGGAACTCTCTTCAGAATAATCAAGATTCCTAGGTGACCCCCTAGATATCAAGGACAGACAGACTCGGGATCTTTTAACACGTGAAGAGACACAACACACATAGTATGTATTAAGCACTAAGCTCTGAAAGCTTTACGCATATTGTCTCATATGTAATTTTCAAAGCAATCTCGTAGGGAAGGTACTTTCGTTATTACCTACATTTTGCAAATTACAAATGGAGGGATGAAGGAGCTCATGAAGCTGTGTCAGGTTACACAGTTATGAAATGTTGAAGGGGATCTTGAACCAAGGAAATCTGGCTTTTGAGTGCCTACTCATAATTACAATGCAAGCTGCTTTCTTAAAAGAGGAAAGCTCTTTCAAACAGAACATTTTGACCTAGATTTACATCATTCTCAGGGATCCTTCATATCCAAGTGCAGTAGGAGTGGGGTTTCTGACGACCATCATTCCCTGAGTCCTATATTTTTTTTACTCCATCAATGACAAATACTATCAATTTAGATTTTCCAGAGGTCATGATATGTATCATGCTTTTGAGATCCAAAATTGCTTCAATCTGTACCTGAATGGATTCTTCATACTATTAACATCTTTAAAATCTTATGTTTAAACATTTATTTCTTCAGTATATGCACTGAATGCTCTGTCTATGCCTACTAGTGTTCTAGGCATTGGGGCTACCACATAAACCAAACAGGCAAAGTCCTTGCTCTTTATTGTTTTATTCTGATTGAGAGCTTTTCAATATCAGCTGCTAGGGGACATTTGGGGGCAGATAATTCTTTGTAGTAGGGAACTACTCAAGTCATTCAAGGATGTTGGGCATCCCTCACATTACAATAACTAATAAGTCTCCGGACATTGCTATATGTTACCCAGGATGGGGAACAAAACCACTCTGAAGAACTACCGTGAGTCAGTCTGAAAATAAATGAAGAAATAAGTCAATAAATGAGGACAAGTATCAAGTGATGAAAAAATGTTCTGCAAACTCTTAAAAGGTAATGACA
The DNA here is from genome assembly GCA_963574575.1 of Galagoides demidoff. Classification (NCBI taxonomy): domain Eukaryota; kingdom Metazoa; phylum Chordata; class Mammalia; order Primates; family Galagidae; genus Galagoides; species Galagoides demidoff. The sequence continues at coordinate 11,320 of CAUYQV010144860.1, read as the reverse complement.
TATTAGGAAACAACTTCAGGGTTGCTTTAGTTTTGATTGTAGGGATATCATTTTGAAAAGCTGGCATCTAAACTGAGATCTGAATGTTAAGCATAAAGATTATAAAAAAAAAAAAAACCCAGCATTCTAAGTGTAGGCTGAATACAGGGCAAAGGCCCTGAAAAAGTTATGAGTTTAATTTGTTCCAGGGTCAGAAAGGAAGGCCGATGTAGCCTGGACAGGGTGAAAACAGGAGAGTAGTTTAAGGTGAGGTTATAGAAAAAAACACAGGGCTGATTAGGCAAACCAAGATAGGAATTCTGATCTAATATCCTTCCGTGGACAGCCATAGAAGGCCTGAAATAAAGGAACAGCATGATCTGGTCTACTAAGTACAGGGTGAGTAGATAAGAATAAAAGCGAGAAAATTAGACAGGATACTATTATAGAATTCTAATAAGAAAATAATAGTGTTTTACATGAGGATGGTACCAGTAGGGAAGGAGCGAAATAAATTATTTGTATGAATTAATGAGTGATATGCTAATATGTTTGACAAAATCTACTCATGGATTGGATGTGATAAGGAAAAGAGGGAGAGATAGAAAGAAAATCTTCTCTCTTCTTCATTTTTTTATTTTTTGGTCTAGAACAACTGAAGTAGTAGTTAGTGCAGAAGACAGAATGAACTAACGAGAAGGAGCTCGGAACTAACCGTTTAGTTCTGAGCATGTTAAACATGAGATGCTGACTAGACGTTGATGTAAAGATATCACATAGGCATCTGAAATTCCAGGAAGAAGTCTGAATTGGGGATGGAATTCAGGAATATTGGCTTCGTTAGTAGATGATATTTCAGGTGTAAGTCTGGATTAAGTCATCTATGGAGACTCTGTTGAGATATAAAGTGAAGGGACAGGATAAAATATCAGGCCAGGCTCCTAACATCTAGAGTTTGAGCCTAGATAGAAGAAATGAGTAAAGATCGAGAGGAGGAACCAGCAGTAGATACTGAGAAAGAATGACAAGAATCGTATCCTTCATACGATTCTCAGGGACCCTCTGAAATACACTGATAAACTTAAGGAAGTTACAGAAGGAAGTGTTTACACGGGCATCTCATCATTGAAACAATTCTGCCTTAGGATAACTAGCAAATCCTCAACTTTAGAACAGAAGTGAGTGTGAATCCTAGCGTGTGCTTGCTAGCCCATAGTGTTTGTGTCAACTTGCTTAATACCGTGGCTGCTTAGCCTTAATATAAGTTAATAGAACACTCGGTATGTGGAAGCATTACACCAAGTGCTTTTTAATCAATAGTCACTTATAGTTCTCTCAACTAGCCTACAAGAAAAAACTAATATATTAAAAACAAACATGGATATTGAGCTTACTGTGAGCCCCGTTCTGTTGTAAGTACTTCACATAAATTAATTCATGTAACTCTCACAACAAATGATTATCTTCATTTCACAGATCAGAAAAGTGACAGTGAGAATTTAAGTATATTATCCAACATCAAGTGACTAGTAAGAGGTAGATCCAGAGACTGAAGCCAGCAATCTGGCTCCATTCTGTACAATTTGTTGAATTATTGCTCCTGCATAGCATTCTGTTACAGGCAATTGTACAAATGCTGTTAACTACACTAAGCTAACTTTACATGTAAGAAACTAAGCTTTGGCTCGGCGCCTGTGGCTCAATCGGCTAAGGCACCAGCCACATACACCTAAGGTGGCAGGTTCGAATCCCCAGCCCGGACCCGCCAAACAACAATGATGGCTGCAACCAAAAAATGGCCGGGCATTGTGGCGGGTGCCTGTGGTCCCAGCTACTTGGGAGGCTGGGGCAGGAGACTCACTTGAGCCCAGGAGTTAGAGGTTGCTATGAGCTGTGAAGCCACAGCACTCTACCCCAGGGGATAGCTTCAGGCTCTGTCTCAAAAAAAAAGAAAAAAAGAAACTAAGCTTTGAAAAGGTTAGGTTATTTCACCAACATCACATGGATACTGAGTGGCACATCTGGGTTTTGAACTCAGGTCTCTCCCACGTCTCTCAAACACTAGTGCCCTCATTCTTGAATATTTAAAGCAAGTACTATACTGTGAAAGATACTGGGGGAAAAAATAAAGTTATAAGAGAAAATAATTTTTTGATCATCTCTCCCTAAATTAATGGCAGAAGTATCTACAGAACTCTGGTGAAGTCTTTAGCTAAAACAAAGTATCTTAGTCAATTTGTGCTGCTCAAACAAACTGCTTGAGGCTGGCTAATTGATAAAGAACAGATGTTTATTCTTACAGTTCTGAAGGCTGGGAAATCCAAGATCAAAGTGCTGGCTTCTGATGAAGGCCTTTCTATTACGTCCTCACATGGTGGAAGCAGAAGGGAACCCACTCCTACAAGCCCTTTCTACAGCAGCTTCAATCCATCCCTGTGGTCAGAACTCTCATGACCTATACGCCTCCCCCAAGGCCCTTCCTCCCAACACTGTTATATTGGGGATAAAGTTTCCAACCCGTGAATTTTGGAGGACACATGTATACCATAACAGAAAGTATGACATTAATCTTAAGACAAATGCCAATTTCTTTTCATTTTCCCTGGGAACAAAGCCCTAGCACGGTAAGTTTTTGTTCCACAAGTATGCATGTGCCCCTCCTCCACCAGAATACTTACTAAGTACACCTAAGGAGCTACCTGGAATCAGAGGTAGGTCCTCACCATTCCTAACACCCAATATTTGGTTATGTTTCCAGGGAAATCATGTCATTGTTGAAATGGACCACTCTCCATTCCTTCACCTTTAGTGGGCTCCTATTTTGTTTCATTCATCCCTAGAATAAAACATCCACTTCCACGAGCATGGTAGTTCATGATTATAATCCCAGAACTTTGGGAGGCCCAGGAGGGAAGATCACTGGAGGCCAGAGTTCAAGACCACCCTGGGCAAAATAGAGAGAAACCAATTCTACAAAAAAATTAAAAATAACCAGGCATACTGGCATACACCAGTAGTCCTAGTTATTCGGGAAGCTGAGGCAGAAGGATTGCTTGAGTCCAAGACTTTGAGGCTACAATGAGCTATAATGACCCCATTACACTTCAGCCTGGAGGATACATCAAGATCCTATTTCTAAAATATAAATAAACAAACAAATATCATTTCTCAAATACATTTCCCTTGATTAAATAAACAAACGAATGCTCGAGTTGTTGTATGGATCAAATTAGGTAATAGCTACAGAGTACTTAGTTCTGTATCCAAAACATAGTGACTGTGTAACAAATGGTAGCTGCTGTTACTATTCTTATTGTCATTACCGCTATTGTTTTATTGCTGTTAATTAAAGGAGAAAACTAAATATCTAGATACACAGCACAGCTTCAAATATAAGCCTAATTTCTAAAAGAATTCATACAGGACAAAGGAGATGATCATTTTCTGTCATTGCTAGCAGGGTGACCAGTAGAGCTCAGAGAGGAAGAGTACAACTCAGTGTGTTATATCTTCTATGCCGTATCTCCTAAGTGTGATTTATATGAATTACCAGCATTGCATTAGTTTATATGCAAATCAATTTAGGGAAAAGCAAAGATTCACTTTAAGTAATAATTCAGTAACATTGTTAGTTTAATTATTTCAACTACATAGCCCTAAAATAGCCATTCATTAATTATAATAGATGATTATAGAAACCTAAGAAAATTCAGTCCTATACACCTTTTAGTATTAAATAATTTTATGATTTATATATAAATAATATTATTTTCATACATATGTGTAAAAATATATATGTGCAGTTTATATGTGTAAAAATATATATGTGCAGTTTAATATTTCTAAACAAAATTATTTTTAAATTATTTTTAGGAAAAAATAAACCAATAGAACCTCCATAGTTGACAGCCTCCCTCCACTGACCACCTCTTTAAGTCGACCTAATTTTCATAGACCAGGCATGCGCCACATGTACTAAGGCCTAGTTCCCTATGCTGATCAACTCCCCATGTTGACCAGTTAATTATAGTCCCTAAGGTGGTCAACTTACAGAGGTTATAGTCTGTGTGCCTATATTTTCTCAGAATTTTCCTTAGAAATAAGTCTTTGTACTTTCTCTCCCCACTGTGTATACACATACATTTACAAATATATCCACATATTCTTCTACTTTTATTTTTTTTTTTAAATTTTGTTTATTAAATCACAGTTGTGTACATGAATGCAGTCATGGGGTACAGTGTGCTGGTTTTATATACAATTTGAAATACTTTCATCACACTGGTTAATATAGCCTTCATGGCATCCTCTTAGTTATTGTGTTAAGACATAGAGTTCATGCCTTTGTTGCACTTAATAACTGTTTCCAAGGAACCCCCAAATGGGTCCTTGGATCCTCTCTATTAGGCAAGCATCTGATCCACACTAAAAAGTGTCAGGGCCTCTAGAACTTTGCCCTCTAAGGGGCATTTATTTTTTTTCTGATTGACCCCACCTTTTCCTCACTTTCAGTGGATGGACTTTTAGGTGGGGGAATCATTTCTGTTTCCACATGGGGAACACATTGCCCATTCCCAGCCACTCAACAGCACCCTTGCGACTGTAATTGGGTTCAGGAAGATTGGACATATAAGCCATTTTTGTCCAATCAGAGTGTGTTTAAGGACTAATTGCCATAGTCCCCTCTTTTGTGTCAGACTCTTTTGCTGCCACACGGACCTGCAAATAAAACTAACACAGGGGTAAGTTTTGTGGAAAGATGGTGAAAGTTCCAAGAACTGATGGTTACTCTGAAGCCCCTATATATATACCTGAGCAACTTTGAACTCAGACTTCAATGACATAAAGAAATACATTCTTGTTCTTTATCTAGTATAAGCAAAGTTTTGCTTATGTACAACCGAAATACTAATTTTAATGAGGACAAATCATAAAAGCAACACTTGAGTTTTAGTCCCAAAGCCTTCTTGCTTGAACAGAAATTACTTTTCGTTATAAATCAAATGGGCATAGGGAGTCAGCATTCTCGGATTTAGGCCAGCCAAGAACACATGGCCCATTAGAACAAATCATCCCATCTGTTTCCTGTTGGAAAGGCTTGTCTTTCTGTACGTTACAAATACCCTCTGCATTCGGGGTCTTTAAATGCCAACCGTTGGTCTAATTCCTCAACTCAACAAGCAAATAGAAACTATAAAAGTCTGAGGAACATCAATCAGAAAAGAAAATCTTTCAAATAGATTATAAAATTTCCCTCATGAGGTGGTTACATTTGGAAGCGAGGGTTTTGGTTTGATATACCAAAAAAATTATTTCTCTGCCTGCTCTTATCAAACTTAATGAATGCCTTACACATAAAACAATCCCTTTTGTTAACACATTCTATGTCCTGGCGGGGCTCAGACATCTCCAGCACATTAAAGCAGTACCTTCAAGGCAAAATGCAACAATAATCTCTGGGAATCACTGCCATGAGCCAATGTGTCAAAGTGTTTCCCAAATGAAAAGACGGATTGTGTGTCACATAAAGTCATCATTAAACTATTTGGGGAAGCTAAAGAGAAGAATGATGTAGTCAGAGAAATTCAAGAGGCACACTAAACAAATACACACACTGTTTTACAGTATTTGCATTTTTAAAGGAACACTTTATATTAAAACGCTGTTATGTTCTGCAATCTCCCTAGGCTTTTACACCCAGAGCAATTTATTCGTACCTTCCCTGGGGAATTTATCATTTGCTACTTTTATTATTTTTATATGTGGATAAGTCTTATCTTTTCTACAAGAATGTGAGCTCCTTGAGGGGAGGGATTTTGTTTATCTCCTTATCTCAGGCACAACATAGCACAGTCGCTTCCGGAGATTGGGCCTTCCACAAATAAATGTGTAAGTGTGTTTTTAAACGCAGAAAAGCAGAGTAAACCTGGATGGAACCTGGGTTAGAAGAAAATTGTAAAAGTTGATAAGGAGTTGTAGCTCAGATGTCAATGAATAAATACATTCTTCATGCAACTCAATTATTCATGCTTGCATATAAACTCATTCATTAATAGGATATCCATAAAAGTTATTGATTAAATTAAGAATAGCTGAAAAATCAGAGCCAGTTAATTCTATGGAGAGGAAAACTTTCGCCCTCTATTTTTTTGGATCTTAGTGACATCATGGATTTTGCTTGTTTGTTTGTTTTCCTCTCACCCCGCTTGCTCAATTAGGATATGAGAAAATTGTTAGGATGCCCCCTTCTTATCAGGAGGTAGTATCAGAGTAGATTTTCAAATTAAAAGTAGCTTTTACCCTAGCAAGTTACACAAAGGAAATTAGCAGTTTTATTGTCTGTTTCTCTGTGTGTGTGGTTTTCATGGTAAAGGAACTGAAATCCAGAGAAGAAAAGGCCAGAGAGAGAGAGAGTTAGCTTGTGTGAAACTCTAAATTCCCAAAGATTAAGAGACAGAATTATGCGTGAGCCTTGGAAAGCCTTCTGAGCTGAGATGAAAAGACACCATTCTTTTGGCAAAAGAAGGCAAAAAAAATATTCCTTTTAAGCCTGTATTTAACCTGAATCAAGAACAATAAAAACTTAGTGAGGTAAGAATAGTAAGTTGTACCCCGTTCATGGGTTTCATTTAAACCTAGCTCTCAAAAAGATAAATACTTTAAGGCATTGTATCTTCAAAGTCAATATGGTCTACTTGAAAATGTGGTGGTAATTGTTACCTTGTTCACATTCAAAAACAAACTATAAGAACCAGACACAATGAAATTGTTAAAATAAAGGCAAAAACAGGAGGCCCATAATGGTTAAAGACAGTAAGATATTCTAAAACATTAGGTTGCGAGTAGTGACTAATGTCACTGTTATATTCGCTTTTTGGCATCTGTCCCCATTCATATAAATGAATACTACAAAATCACATACACCCCAGGAAAGTATAAAGAGTAAAGAAAATATATTTATTGTTAAACAGGGAGAATTCTTAATTCTATAAATGGCAGATAAATATATTTTGTTCAACAAATAACTATATGTAAATTCATTATCATAAAAAACAAAAAAACATCAAACATTTTCTTCCATTTCTCTGTGTAGCTTATGTGCTAGCACACAAGTCACACATAGAAGTATTTTTTTTTTCTATAGAAGCATAATTTATCTTTCAAGACCTGGATGGTGTCTTGACATCTTAGGTAACTGGATGTTTTTCATCTCTCCTTCCCGGGGTAAGCTTCCAAGTTCTAATTAGGTTTTGTACGGGCTACATCACTTAAGATGGGGGACTGTTCCTCAATGTCATTTCTCTGTGGAAGCATCTAATGATAGGTCCGTTATCCTGTTTGATCTTTGGTCACTGGTACACACAGGTAGCAACAGAGACACTCCCCAATCCTATGCACATGAGCCCCACAGGCACACAGTCTTTGCTGCTTTTGTTCAATGCTTGGTGTTAGACAAATCCCTCAGCTTTGGGACTTTCTGGAATACTCTCTGAGGCTTTGCAAGGACCAGCAGGCAGCCTTTTCTGGAAAGATTTTTGCTTCCTAGAGTTCAACTTAGGTGACTCTATTCTAAAAATCATGGTCATTGTAATAGAAAAGGTGGGTTGCAGAATGTTCAAGGCCAAGCAGGGGAAATGGAACACTTTTCCTCTATCTCATGTTTCTCCAAACGTTTTTGTCTATGCTTAGCGCTCTCTCAATTACCCTTAAGTGCTTCAGGCTTTAACCCAAAGCCAGGAAGAGATTGGCAGGCTATTTTCTTCTTTCCGGCTTGCCAATCCCTCTCCCAAGGCAATGGCCCAGGATGCCCTAGCTATTTAAATAAGAAAGTTCAGAAGAATGAAATTATCAGGAGGGATGAAAAAACACATTATTTAATATTTCAAAACTTTCCCAGGAAATAGGAAAAATGTCTATGAGGTTATATAGAAGAAAATTAGCATAAAGTTGAGGTTAGGTGGAAGAAATTAGCATAAATTAGAATAAAGAACTCTTGATTTTGCTGATCTCTTTGCCTGCAAGCAATCCTATAGAAGTGAACTTTAAATCTCTTTCAAAGAGAGAAATTGGTGGCAAAGGCATTGTTTCCTACTGCATATTTTTCCTTGACTTTATGGTACACCCTGAAATATCTCTAGGGATAAATCGTTGTTTTCTTCAAGAGATCTCACTGTTAAAAGTTGAACTTTTCCCTCTATGAAATATCGCACATACCAATAACTGATCATTCTGGCCTTGACCTTGGATGCCTTGCTAAGTCATGCATCTCAATTTTCTTCTTTTTTTTTTTTCAGATTCCTTTAAAAGTTAATTCTTTCTATACCAATACAATATATGCAGTGCTATTTTCCATTATACCTTCTAAATTCCTCCACAAAGACAATGTCACTAAAGTCAGACCGTGTCTACTTGTGTCTCATGCAGAGATACCAGAAGTTTCTCATTGATGGGTAATATTATTTTACATTCATTACAATGAAAATCCAAATTTGTACTAGCCGGGGAGAATTATGAATAACTTGATGTCTTATGTCTGAAAGTAGTGCAAGCATATCAAGAACCCATAAGCCTCTAATACTGCGTACAAGTTGCTCACGTGGACCGTCTGTACATAGTAAACATGCATCAACTTGCCATGAACATTCCCTATATATTGGTCATTTTCTACTTTTAGGAAGTCTGTCATTCCAATGTTAGGTAGAGAGGATGAAACAAGTGACAAGGCAAGTATAGGAAATGGCCACAGTTGGAGAGACATATCAATGAAAATGCAGAAAAGCAACCACAAGATCAGGTATCTGTGACTAGAGACTTTTCCCTGGGTGAAGCCTGTGCAGTAAGGAGCTCCTAGTGACCTGACCTGACTCTCATTACTATCTAATCAGCAATATGGTTTTGACCCCCAGTGGGTGTTTCATGAAGGATTTGAGAAGGCTTGTGTGTAGAAAGGAAACTGTTATGTAATCACAACCTGTTGTATAACCCCAACCTGTCAATCACCAAAGGTGGGAAATGGGAATCAATCCCACTCGGGAGAGAGGTGGAATGAGCTAGTGAGCATATAAAAGACTGTGGGTGCTAAGACTTTGGGGTCTTTTCTGCTCACCCGGAGTGGCCATCTCGCCCTCCAAGATGTACTTTCACTTAGCAATAAATGCTGCATGAGTGAGATTACTTTTTTGTTTTTTGTTTTTCTTTTCTTTTCGTAGTTTTTGGCCAGGGCTGGGTTTGAACCCAACACCTCCGGCATATGGGGCCAGCACCCTACTCCTTTGAGCCACAGGCACCACCTGGAGTTGCTTTGTATTTGTGATCACTCCATCATCAGCTGAATTCAGTACTGCTACTCATTCCTGACACTGGGAACCAAAGAGCAGAGAACATTGAGATAGATCTAACCCCAAATTGATCCAGAGAAATCATATCACCAGACACCTCTGCTAACAGGGTGCAAATACATGCCATAGACTCTGCCACTCACACTCATGTACGTGAGCTCAGGTTCTGAAGAAGGTGACAGACACACACTTCTGAGAATGTGGTAACTGATAAGTGATATCCTGGTGGAAGATATGACAAGGGAGTTACCTTACTTCTTGTAAGTAGCAATGACAGAGCTTCTGGTCTCCAGTATCATAAAGACCAAACAGTAATGTGGTGCCACTTTCTCTGAAGCAAGCCCTTTGGTGGGACCAAAAAATTCTTCCCAAATTAGTGGCTCAGGAGTCTGGTTCTCACACCCTCCTGGAGAGCCGTAAATTACAAGTAACCTTTTACAAATTTCTTTATTAGTTAAAGTAAATTCTGTTTGCTATGCAAAGCACTTTTAGAGTTATTGAACAAATAATTAATAATATAATATTACATTTATATGCAAAATAAATTAATCTTATTCATTTCGTCATGCTAACACTGCCACCGGGGGGGGGGGAAACCTAAAGCATTAGGCATTATTTATATATTCTACAGAGTGACATGACCCAATCTTAGTATGCTAATAGATTTTCTCATCTTTTTTCCCCATGTTTATACTTTCAGTGCATGTATTTTGGGGCTGTTAAAAAGAGGATGTGTTTACAGGTATAGTTTTATTACTGGTATTTCATTTTAATAAAGTGCAATGAAAACGCAACGGGGCTGCCTAATACGATTATCCTGTACACAGAGGCGCTCATTCTGTGGGTGATTACTGAGTACTTTCTGTGTACAATGGGTAGCAGAGATGCAATTCATGAAATTAATAATAGGAGAGACCACCGATTTTCAGGCTCTTACGAACAGTTTCCCTGGAATACTAATGGTATACAAACTAGAACAGTCTTCCTTATACCTCCATCCTTTCTCTTCATTCCTCAAATCAATTGTTTTTTTCCGCAGAAATTAATTATTGCTCAGGCTATCCAAGGAAAATAACCTATTCTGTACCTATAGATCTCACTGTTAGTATTAAGAACCATTGCATTTTGTTTCAAAACAACATCATTAGGATTCTTCCATGACCATATTAATGTAACAAGTGCCCTTTGGGAAAACAACAAGATAAATCACTTATATATTTCCAACCATGACCATGTTTGTTGCAAGAATCCTAGAGCCAGCCACCCATCTACTCTCATTCTAGCACAACCCTCCTTGGCGGTATCAATAACTAATTACATTAAAGTTCTGCCTCAGTAACATTGATTGATAGTTTCATTATAGCATTTAATTAGAATTGTTTTTAATTTATCAGGTAAAAATGGTGTAATTGGTGAAAGAACAGCTGTTGCCGGTCACATGGAAAGAAAATGATTGAATGATAGAAAATGGCAAACTTTGCTCGGAAAGCCAAATGGCATTTAAGTCTATGGGATTGTGTTGTGTGGAAGGAGAGGAACTCAGCCATCTGTCATATTTCATCTGATCGATGCCTCTGAACTTTGTCACTAATGTTACCTGTGTGGCATGTGCAGGTAAGCACAAGAAGAAATACTTGCAGAACCTGGGTCTGATCTGGCTCAACCAATTCTTTATTCCCCCTAACTTAGCACTGTTTCACTTTTAGGTATATGAAGATCTTTGATCCCTTAACGTAGCTCTTGGAGAGAAAATTCTAATCTTCATATATCGTCAAAACTTGTGAAAGGTGCATTTTTTTTTTTTTTTTTTTTTTTTTGATACGGAGCCACAACCAATCCCCCGGGGTAGAGTGCCATTGCATCACATCTCATAGCAAACTCAAACTCCTGGGTTCATGCGAGTCTCCTGCCTCCACGAACCAATTAGTTTTTACCACAGGCTCCCGCCAAAACGCCCGGCCATTTTTTTTTTTTTTTTTTTTGTTGCAGCCATCATTGTTGTT
>CAUYQV010144859.1:0-10608 GCA_963574575.1 Galagoides demidoff | reverse complement strand
CCAACTGTTTACTCTAAACCTGGGAGGGGATTAGAAGTTAGCAGGGGCTCGGTGCCTGTGGCTCGATCGGCTAAGGCGCCAGCCACGTACACCTAGGGTGGCGGGTTCAAATCCCCAGCCCTGTCCCACCAGGCAACAATGATGGCTGCAACCAAAAAAGGATGGCCGGGTGTTGCGGCGGGCGCCTGTGGTCCCAGCTACTTGGGAGGCGGAGGCAGGAGACTCGCTTGAGCCCAGGAGTTGGGGGTTGCTATGAGCTGTGATGCCATGGCACTCTACCCAGGGGGACAGCTTGAGGCTCTGTCTCAAAAAAAAAAAAAAAAAAAGAAGAAGTTAGCAGGATTATTATCACCATTTTCCATATGAGAAAAGAGTCAGAGGGGTCAAATAATTTGCCCATAATCATTCCACCATTACGTATGGTCAAGCCAGGATTTGAACCAGGTCTACCCTACTCCAGCACGCACTGCTATTGTAGGCCCCAAGCTGCCTTTTAGAAGGAAGACATGGGTCAGTATACACAGCTGCCTCTCCCAATGCTGGACTATGAAATAAGGAAGGGTCTCCCCATACTACCTCTGATCTCTCTTTCTCTCTTTTTTTTTTTTTTTGCAGTTTTTGACTGGGGCTGGGTTTGAACCCACCTCCAGCATATGGGGCCAGGGCCCTACTCCTTTGAGTCATAGGCACCTTGACCCTCAAGCATGAGGGTCATCTCTCTTGACCCTCAAGCATGAGAACTACCCTGGATGAGGCTGCTTTGCAGCTCAATGACCTATCTAATCAAAGGCTGAGGACACTTAGCTTATCCAGAAGTGACTGCCGGCTAGAGTGCCACCAGCTGGCATCCAGTGACATATGGGGTAGGAACCAAGTGGGTGATTTGTAATGGTGCAAGGGCATTTGGCAAAGGGGGGTGAGTAAAGCAGCACTCACTTCCATCTCATCGGCGCCCTTGTTCTACACCTCCCTTCCCCTGGCTACCTCTGGCAATCCCTCCCTACCCCTTCTGAGGCTTTGAAAGGTCTCTGACTCGGCTCGGCACCTGTGGCTCAAGTGGCTAAGGCGCCAGCCACATACACCTAAGGTAGCGGGTTCAAATCCAGCCTGGGCCCGCCAAACAATGACGGCTGCAACCAAAAAATAGGCTGGCGCCTGTGGTCCCAGCTACTTGGGAGGCAGAGACAGGAGACTCGCTTGAGCCCAGGAGTTGGAGGTTGCTGTGACCTATGATGCCACAGCACTCTACCCAGGGGGACAGCTTGAGGCTCTGTCTCAAAAAAAAAAAAAAGAAAGGTCTCTGACTCAACTCGTCTCTTTCAAGAAAGATTCTCTGACAGAAGGTAAGCACAGCCCAATTGCAATGACAATGCTTTAAAATCTTCCTTTAGGCCCTAAAGGGTAGGAGCTGAAGTGGTTTTCAAGATTATTTGAGCAAATTCTTCACATGGAGGAAGTATCATTAATACATAGCGGACGGTTCATTTTCTCCTATAAAGGGTACTTTAAAGTAATCAGACTTCGTATAATTAGGAATGATGCGTCTTTTGCTTTCTCAGTATCTCTACAAAAAGTGCAGGAACCACAAGGCAGATTTAAATTAAATATGCCACCAAAAAGGAGGTAATTTCATGATGCGATGGGTGACTGACTAGTGGCTGACTTGAATCTGCTGTTTTATTTTCTTGCCATTGTGCTCTTCAGCAAATCCAGGACACTAAAAGAAGAGGAAGCACTGTTCCTGTGAGAATGACCCAGATCAGATTTAATTTTTCAGTCTTGGAAGTGGGGCTCAGAGGGGCGAAATGAAGCTTATTCATATCTTTTCCAAAAAGTTTCACTAAGGAGAAAGGCAAGTTTGAGGAGGATGGGGTTTTTCCAAACATAAAGTAGAGTTTGATGTGTCTCTTTGTTGGGGGGGGGTGTGTGTGTGTGTAGAAGGAAGTGTCTTTCTCAAGGTGCATAAAAACAAGAGCCTCTCAGGAAATTTTGTTATGAGAAATGTGGATATGATTGAAAATAATACAATTAAGGAAAACCAAGGCAAAATCATATACTGCATATCAGTAAAACTTTCTATATGTAAATTTATGTTTATAGAAGAAATAATTAGGGAGTGATTATTTGATTTGTTGATGGGATATTTTGTTTTAGAGAAGATTCACAAATAAGATATCTCTATCTCTCTCTCAAGCTGTTGCCCTGGGTAGAGTGCTGTGGCATCATAGCTCACAGCAACCTCCAACGCTTAGGCTCAAGTAATCCTTTTGCCTCAGTTTTTTAATTTTTAGTAGAGATGGGGTCTCGCTTTTGCTCCAGGCTGTTCTCGAACTTGTGAACTCGAGCAATCCATCAAGGAGCACTTGGCCTTCCAGAGTTCTAAAATTACAGGCGTGAGCCACTGTACCCAGCTCTAAAAGTTATTCTTAAGGGTTAAAGCTAGAGAAGAGTTAAACGAATAATACAGTGAACACTATATTTCCTTCATAAAATTCACCAGTTGCTAACAGTTTGCTGCATTTGCTTGACAATGTGTCATGGATTGTCCACATTCCAGTTTTGTTGGATCATTTCCTTGTGATTTGACGTGGGGTTACACTTTTGCTGGGGCCCACATGAATGATGTGTGCTTCCTGTTGCTTACTTCTGTCAGGAGGCACAACGGTGCCAGTTGACTCTATAAAGGTGATAATAACTTTATTCACTTGGTTAAGTTGACAACCATGAGGGCTACTTTTGTATTAAGGAAGTGATCTTTTTTTCTTTCTTTCTTTTTTTTTTTTGGAAACAGAGTCTCACTATGTTGACCTTGGTAGAGTGTGGTGGCATCACAGCTCACAGCAACATCCAACTCCTGGGCTTAAGTGATTTTCTTGCTTTAGCCTCCCAAGTAGCTGGGACTACAGGTGTCCACCACAACAACCGGCTACTTTTTTTGTTGTAGTTGCCATTGTTATTTGGCAGGCCTGGGCTGTGTTCGAACCTGCCAGACCCGGTGTGTATGGCCAGCACCCTAGCCGCTGAGCTACAGGCGCAAAGCCAAGGCAGTGATCTTTTCACAAGCTTTTCACTGTCTTTTGACAGCCATTTAATTAAAAAGGTGACCATTTGGGTGTCAGTTGTAGCTGCTGTTGAGAAATATCCTAGTGTAGTCAGATAAGCTCTTGGAGCTAGTATCCCAGGATTTGGGACCAAACGGCAGCCATCTCTCGCTTCATGACCATAAACAAGTTTCTTCATCTTTTTGAGCTGTGTGAGATTGTGCATATAAGGAAGTAGACACTCAGAGAAGTGAAGCAATTTGCCCAAGGCTACTTAGCTAGTGAGTGGTACAATTAGGATTCAAACCCATTTCTATTTGGGCACAAAGCCCTGCCCTTGTCCTTAGACCAGGCTGCCTCCTGAGAGGTAGCTGGTCATCAACATGGTGGAACCAGGCTCTGGGTGCTCAGAACCAAGCAGAGGAACACCAACCTTGTAGGCTGTGATGAGTGAGAGGAAGAGAGCAGCATTTCTCTCCCTACGTTCCTCTTCTGCCTATGGCAGTCTTTCCTGTCAGAAGGCCCAGCACTGTGGGCATGTTGGAAAGCAGGCTATTGGACGCTTACCAGCCTACCTTTGGAACAAATGCTTTCATGCTTATGTCACAAAGGTAAGCTGCTGGTACTGTTCCAGCCTCTACCTGCCCAGACAGGGAAGTACAAGCTGCACGTACCTGGCCCTGGCCTTATGTTAACTCAGGGTTGGCGCTTGGGATCCTCAATTGGCCTGTGAACCCCAGGGCAATACAGACAGATGAAGAAAGGTACTGCCTCAGCCTGCCTAGCTTCCTGGGGGGAGAGAGAGAGACAGGAAGCATTAAGGGGGAAAAGGTATGCCTAGCCTTGCCAAGCAGGTCACTGTGGGTGGGGACACACTACCTGCATGCTCAGGACGCCCAGGATTTGGGTGGAGGCTCCCTGGGCAGCATCAGAAAGGAGGTTGTGACGGTGATTCCAGAGTAGCCCAGGACGCTTCTGGTGGCACACCACCAACCCACCAACCTACCATCTTCCCAGTCAGCGGCAATCTCCAAGGCAAGTAGTACCTGTAGCACTTGGTAGAAAGACCCAGTGTCTGTTCCTCATGCTACCCTGGTGTCCTTCTCTAGAGCAGCTGTTTTGAGGAGAGCAGTGGCTCTGACTCTTAAGTCATGTTGTCTTGTTGCCATAGAGCTGAAAGACCCTGAGAGCTTGCTCTCTTGAGTTCTATCTGCTGCTGCTTGCACTGTTCATCTCTGTAGGCCTCAACCAAAGGACCAAATTCTGGGCCAGGGCCAAAGTGGCCTGACAAGGAGCAGGTTGTGTTATGTGGGCCCTGGGGGGAACTCAGGGAAGTTCTTTTTCTCCTGCCACCTCAGACCATGCATTTTAGAGAGACCCTCAGGGCTCTAGCAGCTGCCAGATAGACAAGAGCGGAGAGGGCTACTTGGGTGGGGAGAGAACCCCAGAGGAAGCAGTGTTTATAGTCTCTCAATCATCACAACCATCATGGGTTGTAACATTTGGTGAAAAGAGGCAAGCATGCTACTTGATTCTTTCAAGGGAACCCCTTCTCCGCTGGATGGGGCTGGCATCCAAACTGATTAGGAATCTGACATGACCCAACATGGGAGGCCTTCCACTCTCCGAATTAATTACCCCCAGCGTCATCACGAAGTCACTCCAGTTCTAACATTTCCCCATCTCATCCTGTACACCTCTCCTTCTGCCTCTGAGTCCTGAGGAGTGAGATTGTAATTTTTGGCCAGCTTTCTTACTGAGAGCTCTTACAGGCTGTCAATGCAGGCATAAAATCCAGAAGCTGCTGTCAGAATGATGAGAGAATTGGGAGCTGATGGCATGCGCCAATTTTCTGAATCTCGGGTACTTTGATGTTTAGAAAATCTTTCTGGGCTCCTTGAAATTTGAGCCCTCTTGTTCTTTCACCCTGGGTCTTCATTTCTTCTTCTTTTGAAGTCTTGATGCTTTTCAGATATTTGTTAGGTAAGGCCTTATCTGGGACCTTAGAAAGCAACCAGCTAGGGGTACATTTGAAAAGAAAAGAGACAACAGAGAATAAGATTGAAAATGTCTTTGAGTTCAATACCAAGAGAGCTTTGCTTCTTCACCTGGTGTTAGAATTTGCCTTTTAGTTCCTGGGCTGATTTCACTCAAGTGAGATCCAGGAGTTTGGGGTAGGAAAAAAGCAAGAAGTTTTACAAGACTTTGGCTGTTCTACTCAGCTCTGTTACAAAAGACACTGATGCTTGTTTTAAAAACAATTTAAACTACAGACTTGTATAAAGGTAAAAAATAATTATCTCCCAGCTAATCTCCTCCCTTCCCTCCTATCCTCAGGTGGTTTTCCATTCTTGGTAGTTTATGCTGTTAGGCAACCATGTGTGGCCCTGTGTTGATGTTTTGAACAAAATAGGCACATGGTAGATGTGCAGCTCATCCATTCGCTGTTTTCTCTGGCTGTGTGTCGTGGCTGTTCTGCCATAGTACCTCATCTGTTGCTCTGAGCACCTGCAGAGAATTTTATGGCATCAATGGGCCAGAATGTTGCATCTTGAGATAGACTTTTTCAACTTTTTCTACTTCATTTTGTTCTCTAAAATCATTTTTATCATGCTTTAAAAAAACGTCTTTTAATTGCTTTCTAAACATAGAACATGTTCATTATAGAAAATTTAGAGACCAGATGTGGTAGTTCATGCCTCTAAATCTAGCACTTTGGGAAGCTGAAATGGGAGGATCACTTAAGGCCAGGAGTTTAAGACCAGCCTGAGCAACATAGCAAGACCGCCAGCTATATAAAAATTTTGAAAATTCAGCTCGGCACCTGTGGCTCAAGCGGCTAAGGCGCCAGCCACATACACCTAAGGTGGCAGGTTCATATCCCCAGCCCGGGCCCGCCAAACAACAATGATGGCTGCAACCAAAAAATGGCCAGGCGTTGTGGCGGGCGCCTGTGGTCCCAGCTACTTGGGAGGCGGAGACAGGAGACTCGCTTGAGCCCAGGAATTGGAGGTTGCTATGAGCTGGGATGCCATGGCACTCTACCCAGGGGGATAGCTTGAGGCTCTGTCTCAAAAAAAAAAAAAAATTTTTTTTTTTTTAATTAGCCAGGCATGGTGGCATGCCCCTGTATTTCCAGCTTTTTAGGAGGCTGAGACAGGAGGATCACTTAAGCCTAGGAGTTTGAGGTTCCAGTAGTCTATGATGAGGCCACTGCACTCTAGCCTAGGCAGCAGAGCAAGATCCTGTTCCAAAAAAAAAAGAAAGAAAGAGAAAGAACAAAAAAATTTAGAAAAATCTGATGAGTTGGCTGGGCGTGGTGGCTCACACCTGTAATCCCAGCACTGTGGGAAGCTGAGGCAGGTAAATTGCCTGAGCTCACAGGTTTGAGACCAGCCTGAGCAAGTGTGACACCCTGTGTCTAAAAAATAGCTGGGCATTGTGATGGGCGCATATAGTCCCAGTTACTTGGGAGGTTGAGACAAGAGAATTGCTTAAGCCCAAGAGTTTGAGGTTGCTATGAGCTCTGATGCTATGGCATTCTACCGAGGGCGACAAAGTGAGACTATCTCAAAAAAAAAGAAGAAAAATCAGGTAAGCAATAAAAGAAGATACTATGTATAAATATTACCCCAAAAGTATTTTGTTGTGTAAATTATAGACATAATTAGCATTTAATATCTTATCTAAGGCATGTCATCTCCATTAAGAAAGGCAAGTGAGTATTAGTTCCATCTTACAGACGGGAAGACTGAGCCACAGAGAGGTTAGTTAAAAGGTTGTGCAGAGAGGTACACAGCATAATAAAGACAGAGCTGGGAGTATACTGATATATCCAGCACTAATGTTCTCTCCACTGTATCCCACTGTCTTCTTACCTCCAGATAGGGAGGGGGATGCCGGGTATCAGGTTTCAGATTTGATGAACTGCC
Organism: Galagoides demidoff; assembly: GCA_963574575.1. Lineage (NCBI taxonomy): Eukaryota > Metazoa > Chordata > Mammalia > Primates > Galagidae > Galagoides > Galagoides demidoff. The sequence continues at coordinate 3,635 of CAUYQV010144859.1, read as the reverse complement.
TTATCCAAAGGTTAATAAACAAATAACTACTAGAGGAAAGCCCTTCATTGATTTAGGAGGAAAAGTAGAAGGTACATTTCCTCATATTCACAGATGATATGAGGTAAGACATTGTTTGCCCTTGGAGAAAAGGATCAGGCTTAGAAGATCCTCAGAGGGCTCTCACAACAGGTCAAAGACAACAGGATAACATTTGGAAGACATAGAAAAGGCCACCTTCCATTTCCATAAGCAACACAGGGAGGCGTGACTTGATGTTTAGGTAGTGACTGGCCCACCTGGGAGTCCTGGTGGACCACAGATGGGACAGGTCATTTCAACGCTTTAACTTCATCTTGATTATTGGGAGTTTTAGGAGCTACACACTGAGAGGGTGTGATAAATTAAGGAAGAGGAGGGATCACCAAATTGTCAGATGACAAATGTTGAAGTGACAAAAGTTCACCTAGAGAAGGTGGGTGAGGAGAAAGTACAGGCTGAGTCTTGGTGACTGAGGCCAAGCAAAATAGGCCTAGGAATGGTGGTTGGTTGGAGAGAGAGTTCAGTTGGTGAGGATGTGGAAGAACTTTGAGGAGTTAGGGAATGGAAGCAACAAGCAGGTACGGTAAACTGGGTAAGAGCTCCTGCCCTGATGGCTGGCTGGCTTATGGCTCCTGTGAGCTCTTGGAAGTTCCCTCCCTCTTCCATGCTCTGATTTCTCATCTGTAAATGAAGATGATAATAGTACCATATGTGAGGAGCCTAGAATAATGCCAGGCACGTGGAAATGCCATGTACTGCCTGATAGCAGCAGAAGTTGGGTAAGCTCCATGTGTGCAGAGTTGTAGGTTTTCTCCATGCATTTGGCTGTGATCTGCTTTCCCAGCTATTCCCATTCCCTGCTTCCTTGTTTCTTTCTCCATCTCCCTCTCTTGGACCTAGGATCTTACATCTCCCTGCCTAGAACACTCTACCCCTCAGTCTTTATTTTTTTTTAATCTTTTTAAATCTCATTCTTTGATAATATTTTCTTCCCTGAACTCGTTAGTATTTTCTATAATGAGCATAGTTTACTTTTATGATTATTGTGGTGACTCATCTCTCCATCTTGGACTTCCCCTGAGGCTTCCAGCAGAGGCAGTTTCCTCCTCTTGGCAACTCAGCTGGCCTCCCCTTCTCCTTCCTTGTGTGCAGCCTTTCATGAGTAGGTGCTGATACTGGGCTTATCTTCCTCTCTCAGAATATATAAACACTTTAAGGCCACCTGAGGATTTGTTACGTAGGAATGGCAGTTAGTTAAGAGAGTTCAATTGATCAGAATATGGAAGAACTTTCTAGCATTAGAGGATTTGGGGAATGGAAGCAACAGGCAGTTACAGTAGAGTGGTTAAGAGCTCCTGCCCTGGTGGCCCATTGGCTTGTGGCTCCTCATCCCCACTCTCAGTCTGAGCTAAGGACTCTGGTCGTACTCCTGAAGTCTGCTCAGTGAGAGGGTTTTAGAGTTACAAGAGCGAAAGAAATACCCAACACACCCTCTCTTCATTGGGAAAATGAAGCCCCTCTCCATCAAAAAAAAAAAAAACAAACTAGCTCCGACCCCCCAAGATAACACAGCCCATTAGCAAAAGAATTGGCTGGGCCACAAGTAGGCTCCATCCGCTAGCCATTTCTAGGCTGTGTTGTGCCCTCCACTACATTCTACCAATTTATTGTAACCTCAGTGAGCTCTTCCTCAAAGGATCTGCAGTGGTCTGGAGAGCAGTGTCAAGTGCCCCTGGAAAATTGAAGCCTGTGGAGAGATCTCTACAGGACTGCTTCAGGCTGGATGATGAACAGGTATCTTTTTTCCAGTTATAAAAAGTTGTTCATTTAGTCAGCAAGTATTTTTTGAGCAATTAACTATCTGCCAGTCACTCCTTTAAGACTTGAGAGTAGTGTGACAGATAAAAATCTCTAGCTTATGGCGCTTACATTCTTTTTGGGAAGAGATAAGCACTAAGCAAATGAGAAAATAGTGGGGGTGCCAAAAAAGTGAAAATGTGCACACATTTTGAGAGATCTTGTTGGAAATAAAATCAGTTATTCCCCAAAAGCATGTAAATTGCAGGTAAAATGGATGTACATTTGACCAGTAACAATCCTGATACACTTGATCAGTAATGATACTCGATACCCTGTGTGATCTCTAGCCCTAGCTGGACCTGCCTGCCTGTGCTCTGGGCATTCCAGCTGCCCAGCTTTTCTTTTTACCTCAGTCCCAGACAGTCCATATCCTCCTCCTCCCTCTGTGGGCTTTTTCACATCTCTGTTCCCCATTGCCTTGGAACTCAGCCTGCCTCTCAGTCAAAGGCCACATGACATCCTCTGGAAAACAGCCTTCCACACTTGACTCGTGAATTCTGAGTGAGTATCCTCCTACATGCTCATCATTTGTCCTTTCTAGCCCTGGTCATTATTCATAGTTGGGATTTGTGTCAGTTACTTGGCTAATGTGGTCTGGCACATGATGGCAGGTGCTTAACAAATATTTGCAGAACAAGTGACTGAAAATAGCTAGCAGCAGCTGGCAGGGACTGGAAGAAGGGCAGAGAGTCAGTGACACTGCCCTGGAGTCCTAGTGGGAAGGGATCTGGGAAGGTCCCCAGCTTGTTCTTCTGCCTGGTGGCAGAACCACCCCATTCCTCAGAAGCCCCCTGTGAACAGTGCAGGGTCCTCAACTCTGTTCCAGGTTCAGTGGGAAAGATCTGGGTCTCTCCTGGGACTGGAGCAGCCCTTTCCTTTAGTTTATTGGCATCTCTTAGCATATCATTTGCTTTTCTTTGTTCAAAACCTTCTTAAGTCACATAATGGGGGAGGGGGTCAGGGATGGTTTGTTTTCACGTGTCCCTGACTCTCCCTCATTGGTTTGCAACTGTTATAAATATCTTTCCCTTTCCCTCAATCACAAAAGTATCCCCATGCTCACTGTAAAACATTGGAGAATACAGAAAAAATTAAGAAAATAAGAATCACCTACAATTGAATCTCTCAGAGAAAAATAGCATTAACATTTTGAGTGAGGTGACCAGAATTTAACATTGGTAAAACGGGACACCATTGACAGTGGGTGGGGGGTGTCTTAATTAAAAATTTGGTGTATATGGAGCAACAAAAATTTTCATAGAACACAAAGGCTCGGCGCCTGTGGCTCAATCGGCTAAGGCGCCAGCCACGTACACCTAAGGTGGCGGGTTTGAATCTCCAGCCTGGGCCCACCAAACAACAATGATGGCTGCAACCAAAAAATGACTGGGCATTGTGGCGGGCACCTGTGGTCCCAGCTACTTGGGAGGCTGAGGCAGGAGACTTGCTTGAGCCCAGGAGTTGGAGGTTGCTATGAGCTGTGATGCCATGGCCTCTACCCAGGGGGACAGCTTGAGGCTCTGTCTCAAAAAAAAAAAAAAGGAATAGGATCTCACTCTGTTGCCAGGCTAGAGTGCAGTGGCTTGATCATAGCTCACTAATAGCCTGAAACCCCTGGGCTCAAAATCCTCCAGCCTCAGCCTCCCGAGTAGTTAGGACTATAGGCACCTGCCACCATGTCCATGCCTGGCTTTTTAAAAAATACTTTATTTAATAAAATTTTGTTTTTACAGCAGCATCTTTAGATGTCTTAA
>CAUYQV010144856.1:0-34923 GCA_963574575.1 Galagoides demidoff | reverse complement strand
GTGAAAGATCTTTATAAAGAGAACTATGAAACTCTAAGAAAAGAAATAGCTGAGAATACTAACAAATGGAAAAACAAACCTTGCTCATGGCTGGGAAAAATTAATATTGTTAAAATGTCTATACTACCTAAAGCAATATATAATTTCAAAGCAATCCCTATTAAAGTTCCATTGTCATATTTTAAAGATCTCGAAAAAATAATACTGCAGTTCATGTGGAATCAGAAAAAAACCTTGAATAGCCAAGAGAATACTCAGAAACAAAAACAAAGCAGGGGGGATCACGCTACCAGACACTATACTATAAATCAATAGTGACCAAAACAGTAGATAGCTTTTGTAGGCACCTCCCTGAACATACTGATTTTAGTCATTCTTGCCTTGCATGTCCCCTAGCATGTAACCAGCAGAGGACCTCTTTGTGTTTAAGGGATGTGCCCTGTGTGCTGAGTTTTAGGAGGCAGGCAATATTCCCTTTGCTATTCACCCACTCAACATGACATCTCAACCAATTAGGGAATACTTATCATTTTTCATTAGAAAAGAGAGGAGATTCTCCAAGTAAATTCTCTTTTTCTCATTTGTGAAGTTAAGGCAGGTGGCCTACATAATTCTCATCTAATTTTCTTCTAGTGTACAATCAAGGACATCAGAACAGTAGGCAAGATTAAAAATAGAGCAGTCTGTTATGCACAAAGAAAAGGCAGGTGACATGCTCTTCACTGGCCTATCCTTACACACCTGTGCCATGAACAGACACATAACCTTCTACAAGGTGCTCTGTTGCTATTTTGTTGATTTTTTTTAAAAGGCCCTGTAATTGCCCCCAAGAAATTCTGACTTGTTTTAAAAGGTTATTTTTTAAAAGAGAAAATTTTCACATTCAAAGACCCTCTCATCACTATTCACTGGGAAGTGCTGAGTGCCTTACATATTCCTTTCAATAGTCTCTACCCAGATGAGGCAAAAGCACTGAAGACTGCTTTGATTAACACCAAATAAAACCCAGTTCTATCTCCACTTTCTATCCTTGTGAGACTCTCTCATGTAATTACAGCAGCTGCTCGACAATAATACGGAAGGAGATGTGGAGTCGGTGATTAGAACTAGGACAAGGAATCCATTTTCAGAAAGTATCCCTAAAGTCCATGATTTAAATCTCTCACTTGAACCAAATAACTTGTTCTCCTAATTAAACACTGACCTATTAGGAAACTTCAAATGCTATCTGAAGGACTATCCCTCGATACCATACCCAGATCTTTGTCAGGCCATCTGGAAAATGCAGTCAATTCCAGGGAATTTTATTACATGGTAGGTATGACTAGGTATAAAAAGAAAAATAAGGTACAATCCTGATTTTCAAGAAGGAAATGATGGCAACATTATATCCAAGTGGAAAGAATAGGAAGATTTTAGTAATAATGGGGTTTTTTTCTTTTAAATCATATCAATGATATGTGTTAGCTAAAAAAGTCTTTTAAAGGAATTGAATACCCAAATATGGAGTCCAATTTCTTTCTGTTAAAAAATCCGTTTATGGGCGGTGCCTGTGGCTCAAGGAGTAGGGCACCAGCCCTATATACCAGAGGTGGCAGGTTCAAACCCATCCTCCAAAACTGCAAATATATATATATATATATATATCCATTTACCTATACAGTGCTATGCTATATTTTGAAGACACACTGCTGGCCCACAACCTTTGGGTGATCAGCCCAATAAAAGAAGACAACAAGGCAGAATGTAAAATGCGGGGCATTAGAACACCATATACCCCATAAGCCAAGAGCAGAGGAGTTTCAGAGGTCAACCTACACTCAGGCACAAGTGAGCTGGAACTGAAAGGAGACACGAGACTGGGGCATCCTCTACTCAAATTGCTTTTTGCTTCCAGTCCATATTCTAGGAGGTCCACATGCTACAATGTGTCGAGATCCCGAATGAATATTCATGTAAAAATCAACTTTACAATGCATTTCTGACGACCAAAAGAGTAAAGAAAATGTCCCAAGAAAGTACACACACAAAGACATAAGGAAGAAAAGAAGGAAGAAAGAGAGAGAAGTCAAAATAGTAAGTGGCAGGCACATACACGCGTCAGGGTTGCCTTGGGAGCAGGTTCTGCTAAGTCTTTGGGATCAGACTGAGCACTAGGTCCCAAACACGATGAGGCGGCTGAACCAGACATTTACCCAATAAGCCAAGATCCTTGAAGGCTGCTAAAGCTGTCACAGGCCAGTCCTGCACCCAAGCTCTAGGACACAAGAAGTGCAAATCATGTCCACAAGAAAGCTCTCCATTCAGGCCCTCAATATTGCTATAAATGAAATTCAATCAAATATAAGCTCTCACAAAAAAAAATCCTCAAAACACAGAAATCAGAACAACCTAAATAAAAGTTAAGAAACATAATGAACAGCAGAATCACCCCTCCAACTACCAAATATTTAGTATTCTCTGACATAAAATCTTACTATATAAAAATATTTCATGTAATAAAATATGGAATTAAAAAATGAATAAAAAGGGGGAGACTTTTAATAAATGACCAGGAGGATTTGCAAACTAGCCAGATAGAACATTTAGGAAAACAAGAACAACAATGTAAAGTTATTAAAATTTAAAACTCAATGGATAGATTAAACCACAGATTTAGACAGTTGAAGAGAAAATCACTGACTTGGTAAAAGTTATGAAAAAGAGAGAAAGGGAGAAAAGATACAGAAAATATTAACTAGCTATTAAGAGGTATGGAACATAGAATGTGTTGAACACAGGTCCAAAGAAAGTACCAGAACGAAAGAATAGAGAAGGGAAGAGATGCAATTTGAGATATAATAGCCAACCTGTTCCTAAAAGTGAAGAAAGACACCATTTCAAAGATGCAGAAAACACAATATCTGAAGTAGAAGAAATGAAGTTTTTCACATCAACTTATAATACATTAAAATGATACTGCAGAATGCCAAAGGTAATCACAATGTTACAAGCCGCCAGAAAAGATAGCAACAATTGGATTGACAGCAGATTTCTCAACCTTAACAACCCAAGTCGGAAGACAGTTACCTTTAAAGTGCTAGGAGAAAATAACTATTAAATGGAACACCCAATGAAGCTATTCGTTTTAAAGAATGAGAATGAAATAAATATATTTTCTTATAAACAGAAACAGAGAGAGTCTACTTATCAATAGAATTTCATTAAAAGAACTTCTAAAGAACATACTTTAGAAAGGAGGAAAACAAACCCAAATGGGGTTATCTGACATACAGGAAGGAGAAAGTTGGTAAATATGTAGGTAATTTTAAACTGTTTCTGTAAAATAAACCTAATATCTATCTTATGATAATAAAAAGAGTAAAAACTAAAACAGGTAGTTGACCACCTCCCTACATCGACCACCTCCTTACATGGACCTAATTTTCACTCATCAGACGTGAACCACATGTACATATCAGTACAGCAGGCCTAGTTCCTTACGTTGACCACCTCTGGGTGGACCAGTTTGTTACAGCCCCTGGAGTGGTCAACTTACAGAGGCTCTTCTGTGTTAAATAACAATAGCATCCAAGTCAAGAGAGTATGACTGAAGTACTCCAAGGTGCTTGAATGGTTCGGAAAAGGGGTTGTGATACTGATTAGCTTTATTCACAGGGGGAGAAAATGACATCATGGCCCTAACACGCCAGGACTAGCACCAGGGTCCATGGCCTCTCCCCTCCCATCCTAAACCACCCTAACTGAGCCTGCCCCTTCCCAATTCCTGGACAAAATGAAATTTCTTGAAGGGATTTCACGGCCCTTGAAGGCAGGGTAGTTACCCTGAGGTAGGAAAAGGGTCTCTCAGAAAAGTCCTCCAGGGAAGGAAAGACTGTTTCAACAGCCTAAACTTTCAGCAGTGTCTAGAAAGTCATCCACTTATCCCAACTCACAGGCCAGGCGTGGCTCTGTTTGTGGAGGGCTTTGTTGGGGCTAGGTATTGTTTGACTTTGGCAAACAGGCTTGGAGATTAACGATTTGTAAAATTACTGCACTGACTGGTAAGGGAGTATGTGTTTGAGTTCCTGGATTTTGCCAATCAAAAGGTGTCGGGTGGTGGAAATGAAGGAACATGAAAAGTTTATGCCTGACTGAGAAAGCCCAGCTTCCTCCTGCAAATTTTCAGCTAGATGCAGTTTGACCACATCAACCCAGGCCAGCTTTCTTAAAAAAAAAATAAAAATTGCAGCCAGGCTGTCCTTCCAAGGCTTCTTTGTAACCTGGTCACTCACCCTGGGTCTACTGAGTGTTGGCCTCTGGGAAACTAGCCCAAAGCAGCTTCTCGTGGCTGTGTCTTCAGAACTGTTTCTGACAACTGGGACAATGGGGCCAGCACAGGAAAAAGGGTGTGAAAAAGAAATTGGGGAGTAGAAAACTTCAACTGAAATCCTAACTTGTGAAATTTGGGCTCCGTATATACAAACTATCAAAGACAAAGTTCTCTTGGCAGGAGAGAAAGTGCATCACAGATTTCAGTACCCCTCCAAATTATTTATGAACTACCTACTATGTGGATGATCGCTACCTCTGATGAACTCCATTAAAGGAATTAGCAAGCAATGACAATAATAGTTAATAACTGCCCTGACACCGTAGCTTCAGAACTGTTAGAAGTGACTCTGCTCTCGTGGGTTGCTAAGGACAAAAGGTGTTGCCCTGTTGTGAACACGGGCTACTCCAGCACACACACCTGTGGTCAGATCATATGATCCCTCACCTAGTAGTGCCTTATAACCCCTGCAAAGGAACAGATCCATGCATTTAACACCAATCACACCATTACCTGTGTTTCCCACATGCACACAACTGCTCTGAGTGTTGATATAAATTATCTACTGTATGCAGAGAGGAGACAATGTTCTCTGTCCAGTGAAAAAATGATCACTAAACATTTCAGGGTACTTTGCCCCAACCCCAAAGAGGACTATGCATTGGTATACACTGTACTGGACAATGCAGGAGTCCCGAGAGGGACGATGTATTGGTATCTCCTGAGGAAGCTGGGCTTTCCCAGTCAGACATAAACTTTTCACATCCCCTCATTTCTACCACCCCACACCTCTTGACTGGCAAAATTCAGGAACTCAAACACATACTCACTCCCTTACCAGTCAGTGCAGTAATTTTACAAATCATTACTCTCCAAGCCTATTTGCCAAAGTCAGACCAATACCAAGAAGTATTGTATTTACCAGCCACCTTGGAGGGCTGGTGCAGTGAGGAATTTAAAGGAGGAGACACTCTTTAATACTTTCATCAGAGTTCGGTATGCTACTTGGTTACAGCAGAGATAGGAAGACTAGCCCTTGGATTGCACAGGAAAGAGTCCCTACATGAAAAGATAGAGCAAATGAGCCTGTGGGTCCCTTGGGCTAACATCATGGGGGTACTTCCTAAATATGTAATACATCATCCAAAAACCTCATGGATTCTTGGAGTGAAGATTCATAAAATCTTTTCAGAGCATTTTTTGTAAGTTCTTTTCTTCTTTTTACCTTCCCTTCTTCTTTTCTTCCTTCCTTCCTTAAATCAGTATGCAGAGGCCAAGATGACTAACTGAGCACCCTTCCCTCACACTTAAATTGTCCGCCTTGAGTTCTGTATGGACAGCTTGTAAAGAAACATGTTCTCTGGGATCCACCTGTCTTAACTCCAACTATTATTAGCATGTTACTTAGTAAACAACCAACATAAAACCAAATCCTTACACATATCATCCTTTATCTATGCAAACCACAGAAGCTGTATCAATACAACCCAAACAATGCAACTAACAGCATTCAACTTCCTAATACCAATTTAACATGCTAGCTGATGTCCTGCTGCGACTGTTCAAACAAGGACACATGTGATACAGGTGTCACTGTGGCTTGGGTCCTTCTGAGCTACACCAGCACTTTCTTCCATGTTCCATGTAATGCCTGGGCTCTCCCACCACTTTCCCTCCTGGAAATACTGTGAAAACTTCTTCATCAGCATGCTCTGTGGACATATGGCCTTTAAATGCAAATAGTGCTTTGGGATCAAATTAAGTCTACCCTGACTTTTTCTTAAGAACCCTCTTCTTCAAAAGTTATTTTATTTCACACTAGTTTGAACATAAACCCAAAGGCAGGTGTAGACACTGACATCACGTCACGGTGCTCAGTGATAAGCCAGTCATCCAAATGATCCAGAATATGTCCATGTTAACTTTTTAGTGCCATCCAAATAAAAGCAGTACTTTAGAATTCATGCAGAGGACTCAAACTCCCCAATCCATAAATGCTCAGAGGCCCAGGGCACCAGTGTGAGAAGCTTCCTGGGGAATGAGACAGGGTACAGACAATCTGCTTTGAGTGAGTACCTGGAAGGAGAAGATACTGGGACCTGGAGGGTGAGGTTAGGAGCTTGGGATGTGGAACAGCTGCCATGAGGAGTAAAATCAGGGCTGACACGAGACAACTACAGAGACTGCCAAGGAGCAAACACAGCCCACAGACTTGGCGCTGGTTCTCCAGTCAGTGCTGAGTGCCCCTTCGGGAGTGCCCAGCTCTCTCCCTGTGACCTGGTTTTCATAATAAAGGAAATGCAATACTTATGGCCTTGCTGAGAGACTACAGTCCAGAGATTTGTAAAATAAGATCCACACTTGGGATTTTGAGAAAGGGCCCTGTATTAATACTGAAAAAAACCTTCCCACCATTATTGCACTAGTTTGGGTTTTTTGTTTGGTTCGTTGGTTTTTTTCCATGTGCTCCTTCACCTCCACCAGCCTCAGATCCATTTCTGCCCTGATTTCTGTTGCAGGGAAGTGATCCCTGAAGGCAGCAACACCCAGGTTCCTGTGACAAGTGACTTCAGTTGGGTTCCACCAAGGGGAGGCACTGTAGGAGACAGGAAGGAGGATGAGACTGTTCCTCCGTTCAGCCCCATGGCTCTGGGGGAAGCTGCATCACGCGACAGCCCTAGACCAGCGGGCTCTGCTTCCACCACGGCTGCAGATCTAAGGGCTCCTGAAACATCACTTCCTTCCACTGTCCCTTCAGCCCAGGGCTGGCCATGAATGCTCATGAAATCCCAGGTCCCTTACTTGTCCCTTCAGCCCAGGGCCAGCCATGGGATTCATGAAACACTATGTCCCTCTCATGTCTCTTCCGCTCTGGTCTGCATACAGCTCTTCACTGTGGTCCCTTGTTTGCTCTCTAACCAGCGGGCACTTCTGTGGGCTTAGCCCTTTATCAAATCCTCTTCATTTGAACCAATAGGTGAAATCTATGTCCAGTTGGATCTGTTACCAATATAGTCATCAAATTTGGTCAGTCAAACCAATACTATGTGACATCCTCCATGCCAATTAGACACTGAAAAATTAAGAATATATCAAAAGAAGAAAACTCACTCACCCCAGGCAAGCAAACCTATATAGAAAAGTTGCACAAATAATAACATTAGCCTGACCCTCTAAATCTATTATTGAAAATTTGAACTTAAAACAACAATACTTTACACAATTAAAAGTTGATCTTTGTGAAAAGTTTATAACACTGCCATCTACAGCAGAGGAAACTTTGGAAACAAGCAAAATGTCCAACAGGAAGGGAATAATTGAATCATGACCCGTCAACTTGACAGATTATGAGGCTACTGTGAAACATAATTAATATTAAGACTTTGTAGCACAGCAGCAACAAAAAGATTTATATTAATGATGATAAGTAAAATATATATTTGAAAGTGCAACCGAATTTTAATTATGTAAAAATATTTATGCATGTACCTAACCATTAGGTGAGATTCCACAAAACCAAATCCCATGTTGGAGGACTCAAATTCTAAGTACTATATATTTCCTTTCTAAAATATCCTTAAAAAGAAAAAGGGAAAGGAAATAAACAAAGAAACAGTACAGCTCATGATAGCAGAGGTGGATCTTGGAACTTAGGGTACCCCAAGACCACATCCCGCCTTCCAATCAGTAATCAGCCTTAAGCAGGATATGTAACTTCAGCCTCCATTTCTTTCCTTTGCAGTAAAATGGTTACTGACCCACTCGCAAGAATGTGAAGTTGATAAAACCTAATTGGACTATAAAATATAGATATATATATGGGGGGGGCTTTCATATACATACCTCAATGTCTATACTGACAGTATACAGTGAGTCAAGCTTTGACAGTCTAAAATGAAAGCACAGTTTTTGTTGTGCGGCACTGGGGAGCTCTGTTTCAAAGGCTGCACACTTTCATTAGGTAGTGGCGAGATGAACATCATCATTTGGAGGCCTTCATTGGAGGTTTTAAAATATGTTTCCTGAGCCTCCTGAAAGAGATCCTATCTAGCAGAGTGATAACAGATTGATGGCTGTGACCTTCTTCACATTCTTCTAACTCCTTTTAAAATGAAATCAGGGCTCTTGCTGCTGCTGTCTACGGGCCAGCCGCCAAGGCGATGTAATGAGGGCTACATATCATCCCTCACCCTCAAGACCATCATCTGAGTTCATCGCTAATGTGTTAATGCCACCAAAGAACACATCAAAGAGGGGCAAAACCATGAGAAACATGCTTTCTCCATTCCCAAGGCCATTTTCTTTAAACAGTCATTGTCAGAAAGGCAATGTCTTCAAGCTGAAGACAAATATGACACCATATTGACATTCCAACAAAATAAATAAAGCCAGAAAGCTTTTTATGCTTTAATTTTCAACGGATGATTTAATATCTTCTTAAATTACACATCAGAGTTTCCTAATCTAAAACATGTATTGGCCTAGAATATATATTACCTTGAAATATTGCTATTCCCATTTGATAGCTAAGAAATGATCATTTTCTTTAATTACACATTAATTCCGATGTATTACCTGGATAGGCAGTTATTGTTTTAACAGGGTCAGAATTAATGGGCAGGAGTTCTGCTATACTCCAACTAAAGAAGAAATGAAGAGTTATACATGATTCATCTTCTTACTTCTCTGAACTGAATAATATTAATAACACTGCCACTTTAAATTTATAAAGCACTTTTCAATTTCAGAGTGTTTTTGTATCTGGGATTACATTTTCCTGGATCTTTTACCTTTGACAGATCCTTCCACATACTATACAACTCTACTGCTTTTCAACTTTCTGATGCCAAAACAGTGTGTGTGTGTTTACATCAATGGAATACTGTGAGAGGTAATAGATTAACCATGGCTGACAGATCTAGTACCATTTACACATGACCTTGGATGAATTACTCCAAGTATCAGTTTTGTCATATTTACAATGGGGATATTGCCTTCCATACATGGCCAGTAGAGAGACTAAATAAGGTACCACTTATGAAAACGGTCTGGGACATATCTAGCACACAACACTCAACAAATAAAATAGTTTTTATTATTATTAGGAGTCATTTCTACACTGTCTGAAACATTCACTTGCCTCTGATTCATTTTTCTTCAGAGTGTTTGGATTCAGAGAAGTATGGAGGAAGTAGAAAATCAAGAATAATATTAGTCCCAAAAAGTGTAACAGAAGGTACCACATCAGGGCAACCTCAGGCCCCTTCTGTCCTGAATGTCTTACTTGAGCAGTCTGCAAAAATTCATCCATTTCCTTCCTGCCTTCGGCTTGAGTACGATGTAAAATTAACAGTCCTTTCGGTCAATCCCAGTGTTCCTCAGTGGGCATTCCTGCATTCTCAGTTTAAAAGTACATTAACAACCCAAGAAAACACCCAAAATAAATGTTCTTTGTTTACTGTGGTAGCCAGCCTCCCCTATGGCCCCAATGATGTCTCCTCCGGGTACTCACACCTTCATAGTCCCTGACCCCCCACCACACACTGAAGCAGGCCTGGTCTACCATGCAACAAACTCAACCAACTAGGTGGAAAGGATGATGTGGGATTTCTGAGGCTAAGTCATAAAAGACATTGGAGCTTATGCCTTGGTCTCTTAGATTAATTCCTCTAGGGAAAGCCACACACCGTGTTATAAGAACTCAAATAGCCTCCTAAAGAGGTCCACATGGAGAGGAACCAGTTTGCCAGCATCAAATGAGTTAAGTCAACTCAGAAATAAATCCTCAAGCCCCAGAGAGCCTTCTGACGACCACAGCCATAGCCAACATGTGACTGTAAGACCCAGATCCAGAATCATCCAGACAAGTTACTCTGAATTCCTGACCCACAGAAACCATGAGAATTAATAAGTGATTATTGGTGCTTTACACCACTAAATTTTAGAGTGCTTTCTTACACAGCTATAGATGATCATAATAGGAACAAGGGAAATTTGACAAGATTATGGATGAGAGAGACTTCACCTTTCACGATACAGCTACATGATCCAAAGAACATGGCCAAACAGTGCTGGGCCAGCAACATGGCCCTGCCATACAAAGGAAAGGGGCTTTAACATAGAGACCACTCATATGTTAAGGATAATTGTCAGTAAGGCCTCCAAATCTCACATGCATTCCAAAAGCCTAAAGAAAAAAATGAATGACATATTTGATTATATAAAAATGTAATTGTCTATATGGAAAAACCATGAATAAGTAAAAATCTATTGACAAATGAGAAAAATTATCAGCAACATAGTATAGAAAGAGGGTTACTTCTATAGAAAAGAGAATGTGTAATATAAATCAATAAAAAGAAATCACTCAGGACAGAAAACAGACATGACTGAGAGATTCAGACAAAAGTTCAGAGACTGAGCTCTAGGACACTCTAGTATTTAGATACCAGGATTCAGCAAAGGAAACCAAGGAATGGCCTTGGGCACAAGAGCAAAACTAGAAGATTCTGGTGTCTAGGAAGCCAAGCATAAAAGAGAGTTTCCATAAAGAGAAAGTGGTGAAATACATCCAACTCTGCTGATGAGGTCAAAGACCATGAGCACTACAGAGTCACTGGATGTTTACCAAGGAATCGCTTGTGATAGCCACTTCATCCAATTTCTCTTCCTATTGTCAAGAGATGTTTATTGAGTAGCCATTATATGCCAGACACAGTATTTCCTGAATTAGCCCCCAGCCTTTCTGTTGTCACTGCTAATATGTTATGACTACTCACACAGTGTGTTCCTTCTGATTACCCCAACAGGACATGAGAGATACTTGGGGGTGAGAGGACAGGAAAAGAGGCAAAGTAATCGGATTCATAGCCATTAGGTGTCATAAAATGGCATACCAGAAAATTAATAGTAAATATTAGGAGGAAGCTAGGAGATATTGGACTATTAATCATAGTAATAAATGCAATAGTAATAAATGCTTCTTTATACCTACCGCAGTCTGGATAAGCTAGTTTGTGGTGCCATAACAAACAACTCCTCAGACTCAAGTGATCTGACACAGCATATGAGTGCCTCCTTATCCTCCGGGGATACATTCCAAGACTCCCAGTGGATGCTTAGAACCTCAGATAGATCTGAAACCTGTTATACCATGCTTTTTCCTATATGTACATGCCTATAATAAAGTTTGGTAAATTAGGCAACGAAAGAGATTAACAATTAAAATAGAACAATTATAACATTATACTGTAGTAAAAGTTATGTGAAAATAGTCTGGCTCTAAAAATATCTTATGCTCATTCTAGGAGATCATAAAATGCCTACCTGATGAGATGAAGTGAGGTGAATGACGTTAGCACTGTGACAGTGCTGGGCTGCTACTAACCTGAACACAGACACTGCAGTACCATTACGCTCTAGCAACGGAGATGCCCGCTTAGTGACTAATAGACAGGCAGCACATAAAGCATGGATACATTGGCCAAAGGCATGATTCATGTTCTGCACAGGATGGAACAGGACAGCAAAAGATTTCATCATACTACTCAGAATGCCCACAATTTAAAACTTATGAATTATGTCTTTATTTTTCCATTTAATGTTTCCAGACTGAGGTTGGCCACAGGTAACTGAAGCTGCAGAAAGTGAAACCTTGGATGAGAGGGACTACTGTATTGGCCTATTTCTTGCTTATTCAAAGCCCGCTGTTGGTCTAGGCACCTTCCTTAGATAAATATCTTTCATTTGTCGTCTTGTTATTCTAGACAATTCTGAACTATGAAACATTTCCAGCCCTAAACATTTCCATAATCATCACAGCAGGGGAAGAGAGCCCTAAAGGGCCTCACACTTGCAGTGAAGCAGTGTGGCCCACAAGTGACTCATGTTCAATCATGGCCCACTGGCCAGAAAGTCACACAACCTATCAGGAGGAGAAAATGTCCCATGAAGACAGACTAAACATGAGCGAGCATTGTAAGTCTCTACCACAATCAGGATTCTAGTTTTTCAAAGGATCTGATGTCTAATCATCCTTTGACCTTGAAAACATCCCAAGAAGGCAGATAAAGAACTTATTAGAATCTCCATTTTATAGATGAGGAGACTGAGTCATCAAACATTTAAACAACTTGTCTGATTAGTGTAATATTTAATTTAAATCACCCAGGAGGGTTCCTCCCAGCTTTATGAGTTTTCTTCCCATAAGTCCATGTTGGCCTCAACTGGGGGGAAAAATTGTTAGGATCATTGATATCTGTGGTCTTTACAGTATATCTAAAATACATCATAAGCTAGAACACTGCATGATTCTCTGAGAATGTCATGCAAAAGAAGACCCTTTGATAGAGCTGGGATCCTTCCCTTCATATTCTTGGCAATTACTGACTGATGCCTAAAATAAAAGCCAAAAGGGCTTAGGATGGAAGAGGCATGGGTTTTCCTAATAACACTTGAGTTTCCTGTCTCTGCATCTGCCACTGAAGATTGGTCCTCAGAATGGTAGTGTGTAAACCCCTATTATGTTAAAGATGGACTTTGAGTTTCAACATTCCCTACAGTTCTGCTTTGCAGGCTGCTGGTGGCCCTGCTTTAATGGAAATCAGCCTTTATGACTTCTGCATTAACTGTTAAGGTACAATTTCCTTCTCTCAGATATGTGGGGTTTAGATAGGGTTTTAGGGCAGTAGGAAAGAGCTGCACTTGGAGGGTTTCTTTATCATGAGTGAATTACTTAATTCAGCAACACAAAACGCTAACATTTTTTCAAAAGAAGCAAAAATCCAAATCCTAGATTCCTAAATCAAAATGAAAGATCACTTGGCGTTGAGATAAAACTACAATTTACAATAATAAGACTTTCCTATAAAGAGTGTGTATGGAGAAAGAGTTGAAAGAGCGATTAAACTATAAGCTCTTACTTTTTGTTTCAATCCTTAAATTCCACACCATTATCTTGAATTTAGAATTGGTATGTGAGTAAAATAAGAAGTAAGAACCTCAAGTTGTCTCAGGTCAAGCCCTTGAAGTTCTGCCCACAGACTCCCCTCCCTTTGCTTTCTTGAGCTTTCAGAGGAAAAGAGAAAGGAATGGAATTTCCAATGTCAAGATAAATGGCACATGCCCAATCTAACAGGTGGAGGTATTTTTACATATACATACATATTACAAATAAGAAAATCAAGGGTAAGAGACATTAAGTGATATATATGGGAGGCAGACTTTAGCCCACAGTACTTCCAGATTCCAAAGCTCCTTCTAACTATACTATATAGCACTATTTTAAATACTTTATGCATTTTCTCCTGGTCTTTTCATTGCATGTTTTTTTGTTTAACCTAATCATACTATGTATAACACATTCTATGTTTATGTATATTTTCACATGTTAACAAAAACCCTGCAAGGATTACATCTCAGTAAGAGCAATGCAAGCTTGACTGGAAAAAAATATACATAAGAAAATATAGAAAGCTGTAGAGGAGAAAGTACAATTTTCTTTTATCCCCTCTATACTTCGGTCCACTCAATCTGTCTTTTAGAGATGATTACAGGGAACCCTTTTTCATGTCTCCTCTAAGACATCGAGGTATGTCAGGCATAAACCAGGGGTCAAAGACAAAGTCGAAAATAAAATTGGAAATTATTCTGAATTAAATAAAAATTACAACATATGTCATGGTCTGTGGGGGTGTTGCTAAAGCAGCACTTAGGGAATTTTATAGCACTAAATGCCCATACAGTAGTCCCCCCTTATTTGCAGTTTTACCTTCCAAAGTTTCAGTTACTTGCTGCCAACCATAGTCCAAAAATATTAAATGAAAAATTCCAGAAATAAACAATCTATAAGTTTTAAATTGAATACTGTTCTGAGAGAAGTGGTGAGACCTCACGACACCCAGCCTCATCCCTCCAGGGAGGTGAAACATCCCTTTGTCAGCACATCCACACGGTACATCCTACCCAGTGACTGTAAGTACTAGTCACTTACGACCTTCTTGGAGATCACATCAACTGTGATCGCAGTATCTCTTCACAGAGGCATTTTATCACCTCACATCATCACAAGAAGGGTGAGAATAGAACAATAAGACATTTGGAGAGAGAGCCAGAGCATGAGATAACATTCACATAATTTTATTAAAGTATATTGTTATAATTTTTCTATTATATTTCTATATATCTATAATATTTCTACAATGCTACTGTTGTTAATCTCTTAGTGTGCCTAATTATAATTAAACTTTATAATAAATAATGTATACTTAATAAAAAACATAGTATGTGTAGGATTCAGTATTATCCAAGGTTTTAGGCATCTTTTGAGCGTCTTTGAAGGTATCCCTGTGGATAACAGAAGTCTATTGTATTACAATAGAAAAAAGTTCTCAAATCAATGACCTAAGCTTCTAACTTTAAGAAACTAAAGAAAAGGAGAAATAAGCCCCAAAAATAAGTAGAAAAAAGGAAATAAAGAAGAATATAATAGAAATTCAGGAAAGAAAGGGTTGACATCACAACATATTCTATAGATATTAAAAGTATAATGAGGCAATAAAAATTAAAGACAACTTTATACCAATAATTTCAAGCACATAAATCAAGTGTAAAAAATATCTTAAAAATACAAACTACCAAAGCTTACTTCAAAAGGAACTGGTAAACTACTCATAGCCCTGTGTCTTTTAAATAAATTGTATTTGTAGTTAAAAATCTTCCCATGAAGAAAACACTAGACCCAGAGGGCCCCACTGGTAAATTCTACCAAATTTTAAGGAAGAAATAAGACCAATTTTCTCTCAGAAAACTGAAAAGGCAAAATTACTTCCCAAATGCTGGATATGGTGGCTCACTCTTGTAATTCTGACACTTTGGGAGGCTGAGGCGGGTAGATCACTTGAGCTTAAGAGTTCGATACCAGCCTGAGGAAGAAGGATACTCCATCTCCACTAAAAATAGAAAAACTAGCCTGGTGTGGTGGCAGTGTCTGTAGTTGCACCTACTTGGGAAGCTAAGGCAAAAGGATCTCTTGAGCCCAAGAGATTGAGGTTGCTGTGAGCTATGATAATGTCATAGCACTGTACCCAGGGTGATAGACACTCTGTCTCAAAGGAAAACCTTCCCAACTCAGTACATGAAACCAGCATTACTCTAATGCCAAAAGCAGTAAAATACATTATAAGAAAATAAAATTGTAATCCAATATATCTCATGAATACAGATGCAAAAGTTGCAAACAAAATTTTTGCAAATTAAATCTAAGAATATATAAGAATCTAAGAACATAATGGCTATATAGGTTTTATGGCAGGAATGCAAAGTTCATTTAAAATTCACCCCCCCAAAAATGTGATTTACCATCTTAACATGTTTAAAAAGAAAAACCACGTGATTATCTCAAGAGATACAGAAAAGTAATTGACAAAATCCAACATCTGTTACTGGTAAAAACTCTCATCAATGGGGAATAAAAGAGAACTTCTTGGACCTTATAAAGAGTATCTATGGAAAACTTACACTTAATATGTCCTACATTACTTAATAGTGAAGAGCTGAAAGCCTTTCCCTGTGAGGAGAAGCAAGGATTCCTGCCCTCACTGCTTCTGTTCAACTTTGTACTGGAAGACTGAGCCAGTGCAGCAAGTCAAGACAAAGAAGGAAAAGGCATCCAGACAAAAAAGGCAAAACTGTCCTCATTGGAGTATGCTATGATCATCTATGCAGAAAACCTGATAGAATCCTCAAGAAAGCTGCGGGTACTAATAAGAGGGACTTCAGCACAACTGTAGGATACAACATCAACACATAAAATCAATTGTATTTCTACATACCAGCAAGAATCAGAAATTAGAATTTTAATAAAGCAATATCACTTATAATGCCATCAAAATAATAGCAGCATTGGTGGGTAAATACGACAATAAAGTGAAAGAATTGTTGAATAAAAACTACACAACCCTGCCACAACAGAGGAAAGAAAACACAAATAAATGGTAAGTGACAGCCTTGTTCGGGGACCAGAGACACATACGTTAAAAATGGAGATTCTCCCCTAATCAGCGTACCATTTCATCAAAAACCCAGGAGGCTTTTCTGTAGAAAGTGACAAGCTGATTTTAAAATTCATATGAAGTGCAAAAGGACCCAGAGTAGCCAAAAAACTACCTGATTTTCAAGACTTACACAGAGCTGCAGTAACCAAGACTAGAGCCTATCAATCAGTGGAACAGGACAGGGTCCAGAAATAGACATATATTGGCAAATAAACAAATGATTTATTTTTGACAAATAGGCAATGGCTGCTCAATGGAGAAAAAGATAGACCTTCCAGCAATGTTGGATATAAATTTGCAAAAAAGTCAAACTTTGATCTATGCCATACATTCAGGCGTCCTCAAACTATAGCCCGCGGGCCACATGCAGCCCACCTAGGACATTTATCCTGTCCACTGGGTGTTTTTGCCACCACTGCCTGTCCTGCTTAGCAGCCAACTCATCCTGGGACCTGCAGTCCAGCCTTCCAATGGTCTGAGGGACAGTGAACTGTCCCCCTGTTTAAAAACTTTGAGGACCCCTGACTTACATCATGCAGAAAAATGGTAACTATTTAAAGTGATGGACATGGTAATTACCCTGATTTGATCTTTATACTATATATCTTGTTTCCCCAAAAATAAGACCTACCTAAAAAATAAGCCCTAGCAGGATTTCTATGCATTTATTAAATATAAGGCCTACCCAGATAATAAGATACACTGCACAGCCGCACCATGCATTTCGGCGTGGAGCAGTAAGGAAGACTGGAATGCCTTTTATCTGCCACAGCTCCTTTCTCTGAGCCATTCACACTTGCCCAGGTGCTCATGTGGTAACCAAGGTTGCAGGCATCCTATTGTGCACCTGCAAACAGCAAGGGGAAAGGAGTTCATGCGTCAGTAGCGCCAGCCCCACCAACAAGGTCGGCTCCCCCTGTCGGGTTCAAGAAGAAGATGACTTAACTGTATTTAAACAAATGGAGATTGTTGTATTATACTTATTAAAAATAAGACATCCCCTGAAAATAAGCCCTAGTGTGTCTTCTTGAGAAAAAATAAATATAAGACAGTGTCTTATTTTGGGGGAAACATGGTACACGCATTAAAACATCACATTTCCCTCCATAATATGTGTAATTATTATGTGTCAGTTACAGGCAGTCCCCAGGTTATGAATGAGATAGGTTTCATAGGTTTGTTCTTAAGTTGAATTTGTATGTAAGTTGGAACAGGTACATTTACCTATTACCTATAATAGTCTCTGTTCATAAGTGCAAGGTTTACATAAGTCAGATGTTTGTAACTCAAGGACTGCCTGTATAAATAAAAAGGGAAGAATAATAATTCAAACCAGATCATAGACCCAAAAGTAAAACTTGAAATTGTAAAACTTACAGAAGCAAATATAGAAGAAAATTTTTCTGGGAGTCTGAGGCACGTGGATTGCCTGAGCTCACAAGTTCAAGACCAGCCTAAGCCAGAGCCAGACTTCATCTCTAAAAAAATAGCCAGCCATTGTGGTGGGCACCTATAGTACCAGCTATTGGGGAGGCTGATACAAGAGAAGCCCTTGAGCCCAAGAGTTTGAGTTTGCTGTGAACTGTGACACCACGGCACTCTACCAGGGGCAACAAAGTGAGACACTGTCTCAAAAAAAAAGAAGAACATTTTTGCGACTTTGGGTTAGGTACATATTTCTTAGATATGACACTTAAAAGCAAGATCCATTTTAAAAAACTGATAAATTAAATTTCATCAAAGTTTAAACCTTTAGTCCTTTGAAAGATACTGGTAGGAGAATAAAAAGACAAGCCACAGATTAGAAAAAAATATTTGCAAAGCATATATCTGATAAAGGATTCGCATACAGACGATATAAGAATGCTCAAGAATAAACAGTGAGAAGACCCCATTTTTTAAACGAGCAGTCCCCTCACCAAAGAAAATATACAAATGGTAAGTAGCACACAAAGGATACAAAACATCATTGCTCAACTGGGAAATGCAAATTAAAGCCACAAGATAAAATGGCTCACATACCACGTGTTGGTGAGGGTGCCGAGCAACTAGAACTGTCTAACACGGCTTGTGGGGACATAAAATGGCATAACTCTTTAGAAAGCACTTTCTGTACAACTACCAAATAATCCAGCCACTGTACTCCTAGCTGTTTACCCAATAGAAAAGAAAATATATATCCATACAAAGACTTGTACATGTATATCCATGGACGCTTTATAATAACCCAAAGCTAAAAACAACCCAAATGTCCATCAACAGGTGAATGATGTATAAACAGATCATGGAATAACCATACAGTGGAATGTTATTTTGCATTCACGGAATGCAAATGGAATTAATTAATGATATACATGAATCTCACAACAATTATGCTAAAAGGAACCAGACCAAAATGAGTATATGCTCATTTTTCCCTTATGAAATTCTAGAAAATGTAAATTATAGTGGCAGAAACCACTTTCCCACCTGGGGAAGGTGTCAGACAGAGAGTGGTAGAAGGCAGAGATTTTAAGGAACCCTAGAAAACATTTGGGGGTGAGAAGTATATTCATTATCTTGATCACAGTGATTATTTCACAGATATACGAGTTCTGACAATTAAGTTTGTGAACTTGCAACTAGGCACTTACACTTGCAACACTGTGCAAACAGCTCAGTAAGGTTTCATAACCTTGGTATATCAGTATTTCATACTTATGTTCATGTTGACAAGTGGCACTGTCTTGCTGAGTGGTGCTCACTGCTGTTGTGGTACATTTTTGTATGCCCTCACAAGACTGCTGGAGTTTCAATCAGAGCAACAAACATTTGTAAATTTCTTATTAAACTTGGCAAAAGTGGAAGTAAAATCAGGGATAGGTAGTCCAAGTTTATGAGGGTAATGCCATGAAAACAATGGCAGCATGCAAATGGATTAAACATTTTTCTGAGAGGAAAGAAAGATCATTGATGAAGAGAGATCACGGTGGCCAGTAATGAGCAGAGCTCATGAAAACATTGCAAAAATTCATCGAATTATGTGTATGTCAGAATCAGCAGCTGACTTTGAGCAGCACAGCAGACCAAGTGAACATCAATAGAGAAACGAAAATCTTAACCGAAAATCTTGGCATGATTTAGCTGTGTGCAAAAATAGTACCAAAGGAGCTTAAGTGATGCCAAGACCTGGGGAGTCAAGACGACGGTTTGGGCCATGTTATCACTGGCGATGAAACATGAGTGGACCAAAACAATCCTGAAACAAAACAAAGTGTCAAAGTATAATGAAATTAGCCAGTTCTTCACAACCAAAAAAGTTGTGTCAGTTCAAATCAAGAGCCCAAACAATGTTGCTAAAGTTATTTGATATCAGAGATATTATTCTTTATGAGTTTGTATCAACTGGACAGTTAACCATGTGTACTATTGGGAAGTGCTGAAAACGTGGCTTGAAAAAATTTGAAGAAATCAACCCAAACTTTTCTCCAACAACTCATGGCTCTTGCATCACAACAATGCACCAGCTCATATGGCACTGTCTGTAAGGGAATTTTTAGCCAGTAAACAAATAACTGTATTAGAACACCCTACTCATCTGATCTGGCCCCTAGTGACCTTTTTCTGTACCCAAAGATAAAGGAATTTTTTTAAAATATGGAATACTTCATGAATTTGCATGTCATCCTTGTGCAGGGGCCATGCTAATCTTCTCTATATCATTCCAATTTTAGTATATGTGCTGCCAAAGCCAGCACAGATAAAGGAAATATTGAAGGGAAGATATTTTGATGACATTCAGGATATCAAGGCTATTCCAGAAAAAGAGTTCCATAACTGGTTTGAAGAGTGGACTACGTGCTGGTGTCAGGGAGTAGCTTCCCAAGGGGAGTACTCTGAAGGCGACTTCAGCAGTGAGGTAAGTAGCACTTTTTCTAGAACAAGTCCATGAACTTAGTTGTCAAACCTTGTACTATATATGTCCAAACTTAACAAATTGTGCACTTTAAATATGCACAGTTTATTGTAAATCAATTATATCCCTAAAAGTCTGTTAAAAAAAAAAATGAGAAGAGATTGCCTGTTTGAGGTTGCCCATATGCCAAACTATATTTTGGCCTCACTGCAAAAGTTTTCTTAAACAGTATTTAGGAACAGAGTAATGTTGTTAAGCTTAATGCTCTGTGAAATAGTCGAAACTAATTGTTTCAAAGGCCTGTGTAGCAGTTTTCTAATATTATACCAGAGGACACTTTTTTCCTTTATGTAAACATGAGCTATTATTGTCGATGGACACCAAACAGGGCTTTTACTGCAGCAGTCCCCACCACGTTCCCACCAACAGCCCACTGTGCTGTTTCACCTAATGAGGGCTGAGAACATGCCCTGACTTTCCTGTGTCATGGCTGTCACAACACAGTTGGCTTCTGCAGGAAGTCGTTCAAAGGGGATGGCAGGTTTGAGTCACTGGTGGTTCAGGTGGTGCTCATGTATATATAAGCAGGCTGGCGTGAGAAAGATTGAGAGACAGAAAATGAAGGAGAGGGTCCCAGGGGGACATATAAAGGGACCCTGAGTCTAGTATCAATTCATACATGTGTTCTCCTTCTGGAACTTTCTGGTTTTACTCCAGCTGTTTCTTGTCTACAGAAATGCAGAGTCTATTCCTTGACTTCTAATAGTGGCCCTCCCTCCCCACCCCCAGGAATTCAGAGTCCACAAGTCAGTTTCTCAGCTTTTGCTGATGGAATAAATCCATGTAAACGCAGACACATGTGCACACACGTGCTCCCGAACCCAGATCCCCCCCACGACAGCACAAATGTTTCCTTTCATTTGCTTCCTAGCAGAAGTTGTCACAAACCTATATTAAGGGCAACCTCAACCTATATTACTATGAAGACCTCCCTTCCTCAAAGGCAACAATTCTATCTCACTTTGGGTCCCCTTACACTAAATTACTGTTTCCTAAACTCACCCATGCCAAGGATGGCTTGGATTTGATGAAAACAGTGAAGGTGGTCCATCATTTTCTTTTACCTACTAATTTAATGCAATTCATTTCTTTCATATATTAATTTCCTTTAGGAAGCCAGTATCCCTTGGTAAAGGTAGAAGGCAATTCTGAAAAGAAATACAGTGAAGACTAACGCCGTGAGAAAATGCCTCCAGAACTTCCAGGGGAAGCCTCTGGGTCTCATCTCAGCTCTCTTTGCAGCTGGTGTGTCTAACTAAAGCATCTCTAACACTCGCTGATATCTCTTTTAACAAACTGATACTCTCCTCTTGACTAATGAGCAGGACTTAAAGAGAGGTAAAAGGGACTGACTTTGTCACGTGTGGTATGTGCCACCTGAACCCATCTTCGGCCGAGGGAGTTGTCCTCTGTGATTTCATGGAGAGCCTCTCTCCTGAGCTGGGGGACCAAGGTGGATTCAGAGTTCACATAAAAGTCTGACCTGCTCTGAGGACCGAAAGAGCACACATCAAGGCCCGTACCAGTCCCTATGGCACCTTTGTGCCAATCAGGAAAAGGTGCCCAGTCTGGGCTGATGAGCCCTGCTGTGCGCATGGCTTGCAGAGAGACAGTGCCTGTGTGAATATTTGAAAAGGCTTCTGCCTGGCAGCACAAGAGTTGGGTTTTAGCCCTGCTTAAGCCCTTGCATCAGCACTCTTGTGGAATGAACAATGGACACCACTATATCGTGATGCCTGCCAAGCATTTCCTAAGCTTCAGTGTTTCCACTAGTTACTACAAATTCCTAATCCAGTGGCTGGCGTTTTAGGAGCACCTGAGGTATCCTCCCACCACTGCACCCCGATTCCATCATAGGCTGTGCAGCTGCTTAACACTGCAGAAGAGGGTTTGAATGGGGAGAAAGGATGCATTAGCAGGTTCCTTGAGGGTCCTAGATATCCCTTCTGTCCCTGTTTGTCACCTGCTCCTTGCCCCTGTCTCCTGACTCCTTCATGGAGATGGCTAGGCTCCTCTCAGTCAAGCTGATACTTTAGAGCTGAGCGATTGGCTGCATTTGGAAGTAAGCCTCTATTGCCAATAGCACACACTAATGGACAGAAAGCCCAGTAAAGTCTGGAAAGCAGCAGAACTGGCACAAGAGGGTCAATTGTATAGTAAATGTGCTCTGTCTGAAGACAGATCTCTGCCCTACAAGATCAGAAAAGCTACAAGGATTGGTTCAGTCAACAAGAGTGTGAATTAAAAATGCTACAGATGGCCGGATGGCAGGAAGAGCTGGGTATTAGCCCAGACAAAAAGCAGATTTTTATTTATTTTGCATCTTATACTCTGAATTCTTGGTAACTCATAGCTCAGCCTGCATGGTGATTTTAAGAAGAGGATTCTAAAATGTAAGTTAGAAAATGAATTCGTGTAGCCTTTTACAATTGCTGACATAAAGCCACCATCTTAAAAAGACCACATAAACAAGATAGATTTGGTTGACCGATAATCTCTCTTTCGAGGCAAATTTCTTAAAATAACCTCTAGCTCTGTCCTAGTACCCATTGCCTAGTGATGAGGAAAAAAGCAAAGGTCTCCTGTTCCCAGCCCTGACTGAAACAGTCAATATCCTATCTCTGGTGGCAGACCACTCCATTGGCCCCTAGTCTTGCTTGGCCCTATTTCTGCCCAGGCCAAGGGATACCAGCCTATGACCTGTGTTTAGAAGATCCACAGAGCTGCTTTCGAATACTATATTTTGACAGTAGGAAGGAGAAAAAACAATCCATCAAAACCAAAAGTGCCCAACTGGCATCAGCTCATGAGTCAAGGCCACTGACTAGCAGTGACTGCTTGGGACATGGAACTGAAAAGGGCTCTGGAGTCACCCCAGGCCCAAAGGAAAAGCCGCTATGTTTGATGATGACTTTAAAATACGGCACGACCCAGTGCACTCCTCCCCAGAAGCTCCTGGCAGACATCAGTAATCAATCTTTTCTAAAAGGAAATGATTTGGTATAAATGGTTCTCTTTAGAACAGAGATGTGAAACCAGACACCATGGGGACAACCTGCTCGTTCAGACTGACAGCACTGAGACAATGGTGGGACACTCCCGTGCTGAGAGCAGCTCTCTGAGGCCCCATGAACCTGGGAAATACTTCCTGATGAAAGCCCTGGCCTCCTAATTATTGAGTATCATGGTGTTGTGCCAACAAGCTTGCAAGTGGTCTTACACTAAAGCTGGACGACAATGTGTGGTCTCACATAAAAGGCCAGTTCCCCTTTCAGGTTTTAGGAAAACAAGGTTTCAAATATCTCTGGGTTTTAAGGCCTATCTTCATAAAGATGAGCCTACCAGAAAAGGACATGTTTGATCCTCGACTGTGCAGTGCTCTGGTGCTACACGCTGAGCTCTTACAAACTCCAGGGGCCAGAGAAGGACTGAGCTGCCTCCTGCTTATTAGGACTCACCTCACTGTACAGAGAACGTGGTCTTCAATGGCCATTCTCCTGAGTTCTAGGCTCAGGGGATCTTAGAATATAGATTGCCTCCTCCTGGTTCTGATACAATCCTATCATGAGAAGGCCATCGGGCAGTTCAGAGACCCACCCTCGTCCGTGAAGAAACAGATATAAGAAGAGATGTGCCTCTGTGGCTCCCTGAAGGATTTGCTTACCCTCCTTAGCCCAATGGACCATAACAGCAAAGCTTTTTTTTTATCATAGATTTCACTAAGAATAGGCAGTAGGCCTTCAGAATCTCAAATCGTACTCAGTTGTATAGGGAGGCTGTTAATGGTCGTTGGACATCAGGAAACATTTACTTAAGCAATTGTTTTGGCAGCCAGTCAGGAATTCAGGAGGCATTCTAAGCCACTCATCATTGCTGTGGCAGTTCAATACGTGGGGAAGGCATTTGGGAGCCTTGCATCAAAGGTCTATTGTTGCTCATTTGTCTTAA
Organism: Galagoides demidoff; assembly: GCA_963574575.1. Lineage (NCBI taxonomy): Eukaryota > Metazoa > Chordata > Mammalia > Primates > Galagidae > Galagoides > Galagoides demidoff. The sequence continues at coordinate 10,655 of CAUYQV010144856.1, read as the reverse complement.
ACTTTCCTCTGTAAGACAGTATGACTTTTTAAAACAGAAGAAGAAACATGCACATATATACGTACATTTATAAAACCAAGTTCCAATGCACTTATACAGTAGATAAGCTTAACACACAGAAACAATGCAAAAAATCAAACTCATTTTTTTTTAAATATCTTTGGTCATGACCTATGCAACCCACACAGGGAAAACAGATTTCAACAACATGGATCAAAATCAGTCTGAGAATGTAAAAGGACAACTTTAGAAATTTAAGTTTCAGGGATTTAAAAAGGAACTCAGCACATAAACATAGGCACTTACAAAGGTGTGCTGAAATCATTCTCATAGAACATGGGGGCTGGGTCACTTAACTGCTAGGATTTTCCACCTCAAAAAGCAAACAAAAGGGCTTGGCACCCATAGGTCAGTGAGTAGGACGCCGACCACATACACCAAGGCTGGCGGATTGGAGCCTGGCCCAGGCCTGCTAAACAATGACAACTGCAACCAAAAAATAGCCGGGCACTGTGGCGGGGTCCTGTAGTCCCAGCTACTTAGGAGGCAAGAAAATCACTTAAGCCCTAGAGTTTGAGGTTGCTATGAGCTGTGATGTCACGGCACTCTATGGAAGACAACATAGTGAGACTCTTTCTCATAAAGAAAAAGCAAACAAAAGACAAAGTTACACATAATTATTCACAATGTTTATTGGAAGATCATTAAAAGATACTGCCTCAAATTAATTAATCAAAAATGTAGTACTTAGGCCAGCTATGGTGGTTGGTGCATGCTTGTAATCCCAGCACTTTGGGAGGCTGAGGCAGGAGGATCATTTGAGCCCAGGAGTTTGAGACCGGCCGAGGCAACACAGTGAGACCTCATTTCTATAAAAAATTTAAGAAGTTTATTGGCATGTACCTACAGTTCCAGCTACTTAGGATCCTGAGGCAGAAGGACTGCTGAGCACAGAAGTCTGAGGTTGCAGTGAGCTGTGAGATGCTGCCACTGCACTCTAGCACAGACAACAGAGTGAGGCCCTATCTCAAAAAAATATATAAAATAAAGCAAAAATGTAGCATTCAACTCAATGGATTTTTTTAAAAAATTATACTACCTTCTCTTTCCTCACTAACTAAATCTTGTATCTGTGCATTAAAAATCATTTGGGTACATGAGGGAATGACCAAGTACCCCAGGAAAACTGCTGATGTTTAGATTCAAGCACACTTGTATTTCTCACTAATGCAACAGCCATTGACTTTTCTGAAAGCTGGTAAAGCTACTGAATTTATTTAAGAGGATCTTTTTATTGCCTACTCTGTAACTTTGTATAAATCTCTGATGATGCCTGATCCAAAACCTTTGGCTTCTTTCTTTAACAATTATTCCTACCAGGAAGAAGGTACAAGGATCCCTGATCAGCTGAACTTATCTCAGGCCCTGGGATCATGGTTTAACAACCGCCCAGATGAGACTAATGTCTGGTGGTCTCCAGTAGCTTGGATCCAGGACATTAGGCTCAAACCTGTAATCCTAGCACTCCAGGAGGCCGAGGCAAGTGGAATGCCTGAGCTCATAAGTTCGAGACCAGCACTCTACAGAGAGCAGCAAAGTGAGACTCTGTCTCAAAAACAAACAAACAAAAAAAGATTCCAGGATGCTCATTCAAGTCCGAGTTTCAGATAGAGAACAAATAATTTTTTTTCTTTTTTTTTTTTTAGAGACAGAATCTCACTTTATCGCCCTTGGTCAAGTGCCGTAGCGTCACTGCTCACAGCAACCACCATCTCCTGGGCTTAGGCGATTCTCTTGCCTCAGCCTCCGGAGTAGTTGGAACTACAGGCACCCACCACAATACCCAGCTATTTTTTCATTGTTGTTGCAGTTTGGCCAGGGCGGGGTTTGAACCTGCCACCCTCGGTATGTGGGGCCAGTGCCCTACCCACTGAGCCACAGGCACTGCCTGAGAACAAATAATTTTTTCATCATTATCTGCAATTCCAGTTTAACTGGGTATCCTATTGTTTATCTGGAAAGTCTACTTTGCTTTACGATGTGTTCTCGTGTATATTATACACAAAAGGCTATTCCTTCCTAACATCCTGTTGGGAAGATTGCAGCTTAGCAGATATAAAGCTAAAAAACAGTGGCTACATCTGCACCTTGTCCTTGAAGACCTCATTCTTTAAAGACTTTCGATGTAGCTTTGTCCTGTACTTCCAGGAGAAGAAGGTCTCTTTTAGAGGGGTGGAGGGGGAGCACAGGACAGTGGTGCCACAGGAGCAGCGTGCCCGATGCAGGATCCCCTTCCCTAGTTATGCACAGTCCCCGGGGAGCTTTATTAATTATAGTGGTAATAATGATGTCTTGCTATTTTTGAGCACTTGTTTACTATTTGTCAGAAACTGAAATTGGAAAGTATGTTTGGACACCTCCCATTGAGAATGGAAATTCAGCTTCACATTTTGAGATTTGGCTCAAAAATACTTCTATAAAAACAACTGGAATTAAAGGTTTTATTCACACTTTAAAAAATTATTTCTTTGGGGCCTGGAAAAAGCAGCTGATCTGTCTTTTTCCTTGTCACCTGGCCTAAAATATTCCATTCCATCCTCCTCTTGATGGAACCTGAACCTGCCTCACCCAATGATTCCCGTAGTCAGCAACTTGCTATCTTTTCCCACCTGCAGAAAGTAAGTTTAGGAAAAAAAAAAAACAACTAAGCAGAAAAAAAAAAATCAACCACCTAGGGATACTGAGAGGTTTAATTATTGCCTGGAAAGCAACACTCTTTCACAGCATCTTTAAGACTGATTTTCATAATTACTTACTGATTGAAACTGGGGCTTGCAACAGTGTAAGCTCATTTCCATATTAATATTAAGTAATGATTAACATGGTCCAGGACCCAAGTTTAAGATCAGAAAACATGATCTATCTAAGTGGAAACTACAGAAATTTAACCCACAGGGGTAAATATGCTATTGTCTCGCAAATGATTTTCCATTCAGTAACCAGCATTCAATACACTCACCTTTGTGCCATGATAACTCACAAAGAGGAAGTTCAGGCGATTACCAAGCGCCATAACAAACACAAGGTCCTCTCAGACTTGAAGACATCCTCCCGTTCCTCCCTCTCCCTATCCCTCCCCTGCCTATTCTAAGGTGTATTCTCGGCTCTCTCTCCCCCCCCCCATCTCTATGTCCCTCTGCCCCTGTCTGGCTGTCTCTCTCCCTGTCTATCTCCTGCCTCTCCGGCTCCTGTCTCTACCCTGTCCCCTATCTCTGTGTCTCTCTTGCCATCTATCTCCTATCTCTGTCTCCTGCCTCTCTCCTGTCCCGTCTGTTGCTGTCCCCATCTATCTCGTCTTTCTGTCTCCTGCCTCTCTCCCATCCCTATCTCTCTGTCTCCTCTCTCTCTATCACTTGTCTCTCTCTCTTTCCAGCACCCTCCCTGATCATTTCCTCCCCTCTTGCTTCACACTGACCCACTCTCCCTTACTTGATGCCTCCTGCTCCACCCTTCCTCACATGGCCCCATCGTGATTTGGGTCTCATTCCCTCTCTCCCACTCCACAGAATCCGATGACTCAACATCAGACACAGACAGATAATTAACCACATTAGCTGAGAGTAAATAATTTTTATGTTCACCGCTAGTGCATACAAATCACTGAGCACTGCTGTGCTTAACCAAACTTCCGCTGTGAGGTGGGGGTGGGGCAGCTAGACACACACTGATCTTCACTGTAAGGAATAAATGTCTTCAGTTGTGCTCATCTGAGAGCGTGATAATACATCGGACTCCATACGGCGCCTTCTAAAAAGGGAAATGTCCTTTTAACATCTGCCTCTATCTTAATATATCAGTTATGATTTCCGTGTGATAGTCATCTAAAACAAAAATTCTTATTGTTTTCTTTTAATCTGAGACAGAGTCTCACTCTGTCACCCTGGGTAGAGTGCTGTAGAGTCACTGTAGCTCACAGCAACTTCAAACTCCTAGGCTTGAGTGATCTCCTGACTTAGCCTCCCAAGTAGCTAGGACTACAGGTGTCCACCACAATGCCCAGCTAATTTTTCTATTTTTAGTAGAGAAGAGGTCTCGTTCTTGCTCAGGCTGGTCTCAAACTCCTGAGCTCAAGCAATCTACCTGCCTCGACCTCTCAGAGTGCTAGGATCACAGGCCTGAGCCACCACACTGGCCATGAAACAAAAATTCTTAAACATACTTGGCTCGGCGCCTGTGGCTCAAGTGGCTAAGGCACCAGCCACATACACCTAAGCTGGCGGGTTCAAATCCAGCCAGGCTCTCCAAACAACAATGATGGCTGCAACCAAAAAATAGCTGGGCGTTGTGGCAGGCACCTGTAGTCCCAGCTACTTGGGAGGTGGAGGCAGGAGACTCGATTGAGCCCAGGAGTTGGAGGTTGCTATGAGCTGTGATGCCACAGCACTTCACCCGGGATGACAGCTTGAGGCTCTGTCTCAAAAAAAAAAAAAACCATTAAAAGTTGCACAACCAGAATCATGATAGAATAATAATTTATTATTATTTTTGGTAGCTTCTCAATATATGCCTCATTCTCCTTAAAAGTCCTTAGACAAGCAGCCAGGCAATGCCAGGCAAACAAAGTGGGCACAGTGTGAAGGAGCTTCAAAGCTCCCTGCATACAGTGAAGGGACAAGCTAGCTGTACCTGCAGATAAGGGCAGAAATGAAATTAGGGAAAGCTAAGGTGCTTATGTTCATGTTTTCTATAAATTTTTGTTTTTAAATGTTTTTTCATAAAATCTATTTTTATTTATTCTTTACAGAGAAGAATCTACCTGAGCACTAATGAATGCTCCCAAGAATACCAGTCTTCATGGGAAGTACGTAATTATTCTCCTGCTCTACTAGACACCACATCCACCACCTAATTCCTAAGTGGTTAAACACAGGGTAGCAATCCTTCCTTACCACCTATTCATTCCCAACAGCCTAGAGTTCATGAGTATTTTTCAGATAATACTTTGGATATTTGATTTAACAGATCTAATTATGATCTTAATGTACAAAATGTTTTTCCAAAATTATGTGATTATGATGTCCCTGGCATTCCGGAAGTTAAATTACAAGGCTTTATTCAATTCTTCAGGTTTTTTTCAGAGTCCAGTTTTTTCTAAGTAGTTCACTTACAAATATTTCAGGAAATTGCATGCTGATATTCAAATCCTTGATTGAACATTTAAGGAAGAGGGGGAAAAAATTGTACCCCATGTATTATGCCTATTCATTTACACACAGGGACCAAAAATAATTAAATCACTACCCAAAATTAAATAGATAATTATTTTCTTATTTGCTGGAGGAAATCTTCTCATTCATTATACATGTTTATTTTGTTCATTTATTGGTCCTCCACTCTCTAATATCAAAGTAATATTCTATTAGAATACATCCAGAGCAAAAAAAAAAAAAAAATCAAGAAAGCTCTTGGTCCATTATAATAAAAAGACAAAGTGGTGTGAAGGACTCTCAAAGTGATTGATAAGAATCACAGATGAAGAAGAAAATTAATCCCTATACTAGTAGAAGAGTAGGACTAAGGGTGGGGAAATAATTTAAAGTGACCATCATAAATTGGAAAAAAAACCAAATTACTCACAAAGATGAGCTGAAGATGTAATACAAAATGCAGATTCATAACATTTGCAAAAATTGTAAAAGAAATTCTAGGGGAAACCAAAAATTACAAATTATTTGTAACAGCCATGGGTAATGAAGAAAAGGCAATGGCAGAATACACACGTAGAAAGTTAGAATAAAGAGACCATGTCCTGCCCAAATAGGAGTGAAAATGTGTAGTTTAAAATGTCAAATCCAAGGGAAAATACCTGAATTTGATCTTTAAAGAGAAGACTCATGAGCACGCAGAGTAAGTTCATCAGGAGCCACCATGCACCATCCCGGAGCAATGGCCAAGAGACTATCCTTACTCCCTTTTTAAACAGTGTTCCCAGTCTTATTAATGGAAATACTGACAGGACATCTAACAGTTTATCATGCGATCTTTTAAGACCAGGGCCTATTCCTGCCCTACCTTCAGCACCTACAGACCTTACTTCCATGTGTGGACCAAATCAAGTTCCACCTGGACCAATACATCACACATCTGCTTCTATCATCATCCCTCACATCTTCTACTTCCTTGATCTCTGCCGAAAATGTTCATCCGATCTAGGCATTCCCAAACTCTCTTCTCCAACCTTGTTCTCATTGACAACTATCTTCCTCTGTTCCTTGCCCTCCAAGCCTTTCCACTGTACCTTCGGATGACATGGTTCCAAGTAAAAAAAAACTTCCCAATGAGCACCTACAGCTCTTCTCAGAATACTGTTTCCAACATCTGACTTAATCTGAAATCTGACTTTTTCCTAAAGAGATTGCTTATTCCCCTGCTGATGCCAACTACTCTCTCCTCCCAATCGTGAGACACGCAGAGGATTAGTTTGGCAGTGTGAACTAAAGTTCTTGGCAAAAAGAAATTAGAGGAGAGTCTTTATTGCACTGAACAGTTTGCAAACCAGGGGACACAGTCTTCTGTAAAAACGAAGGTGTGTTCCAGAGAACAAAGGAGGGTTTGGGTTTTATAGCAAAACCTTTTGCCCAGTCCCCAGTCAGGTCTGTTTATGCAAAAGAATGATGGAAACTCAGTTCTGATTGGTCAACAAAGCTGAGCGCTGATTGATTAGTCAAGGCAGGTGAGCTCTGATGGTCCTGTTCAGGTGAGTTCTGAAAGTTCTCAAGGTTAAACAGAGTTGTGAGTTTTCAAGGAACTCAAGTGAATATGTGCGTGACCTCTAACCAGCAAGTGGCTGCTTGGCTCCATTTTAAATTTAGTCCCAGATAGCTACTTGGTACCATCTTGAAAAATTAAATTTTTTAGGTTCATAGCTATAACAGAATCCCCAAGATAGTAAGGGCTTTAGAAGATAAGACAATGTATTTCTCTCACAAATAAAAAAGCCTAGTGGTGGTCTTCACAATGTCAAGATGCGCCCAGCTGATTTCTTTTCCTTTTTTTTTTTCTTTCCTTTCTAGATGGTCTTTATAAACCAAGACAGGCATGCAACCTGAAAGCAGTCCCGGGGCCAAAGATTCACATCTGAGGCAGAGTGTGAGTTGACTTCCCTTATTTGTTCTTCCTTAACATTGCAAATATTTTTTGGGTTTTACAGCCAAGGCTCTTGCCCAGCTCTCCCTCCCTCCCTCCCTCCCTCCTTTTCTCCCTTCCTTCCTCCCTCCATTTACAATTACTTCTTACCTTACTGCTCCACCACCTTCAGCAGCGTCTTCTCCCTCAAGGTAAAAGAGGGCTGTCACTTCACAAGATGGCACTAAGGTAATCAGGTGGCCAGGCAAAAGAAGGGCTTGTTTTTTCTCTCTAAGGAGGCTTTGTATCAGTTATATGCACCACCCTTCTATCCTATTGGTCAGAACTGAGTCACACGGCCATACCCAGTTGTAAAGTCATCTGGAAAATATAGTCTTACTCTGAGTGGCCATGTGCTCAGCTAAAAAACATTTTCAATGTCAAGGAAGAACAAATGACAGAAGTCAATTCACACTCTCTGCCTCAGATGTGAGTTTTGCCTCCAAGGCTGCTTCCAGGTTGCATGCCTGTCTTGGTTTATAGAGACCCCCTAGTCATTTGCACACACTAAATGATGCTTGGCTCATGGTCTTTAATGACATCCCATGTTCTGTCATCATCTAAGACAATTCTCACGTACAAGCAGAGAACCTACTTGGCACTCTAACATTTATTTGAGTTCTTCAGTGATGATACTTCCACATCCCGTCCCTTATCCACACACTAAACACTGCCAACACCTTTGACATCTTAAACCCCATCCCACCAACACATCCACCAATCCCAACGTCCTACGTTTTGAGTTTTCTCACACTCCTGCCCTGTTGTACGGCAACACCTCTAGTACCCTGACAGCTCCATTTCTCATAGTCTATCAGGCTTTCTTGCTCATGTTCACCCCTCCCCCAGTCACCATAGTACAGTTGCTCACATGAACCATTAGCAGCAGCCCAAATTTCCAAGGAACTGCATCCCATCTTGCCAGGAAACCTCCATCCTGAATCAATTGTTTCTAAGTAGTGGTCCTCAAAACTGGTTTAAATTTGTCACATCATCTTAAAATTGTCCTTTTATACCACTTCCCCTTCTACTAAAATAGGGCCTATAACTTCTCTATATTTTATTTGCAGAAGTAGCCCAGTGTGTGATTGACAGGAGGCTTTTAATGCATGTTGATTAGTTTATGGGTAGAATGATGAATAGATAAATAAATTGATGACAATAAAAACTAAAGTAAACTTTATCCAAAAGGGACGTATTAGTTTGCATTCCCACCAGCAGTGTAGTAGTGTTCCCTTTTCTATTCTTTAGTTGTTCGTGTAAATGTTTTTTCCTAGGCAAAGGTTTTCTAATGTTTCTAAATCCCACCATCCACATACTCACACATGTCCTTCTGTTTTTGTCGTTTGTGCTAGAAATAGAATTTAAAGGCGTGACATCTTTATGCTCCAAGTTACTCATACAAAATTGTTTCCAGAGAATATTCAAAACTGTCTTTTAATGCATTTTATTGGTGAATATCATTCTACTTTAAAAAATATATATCTACAGATATTTATGCATATAAATTCAACTATATATATTACATAATAGTCTGGATTCATTGAAACAAATATTTCATTAGGAGGAGTAATATAATACCTTATGATTTTGGAATATTGATCATCTTATGTTTTATAGAGGCGAACTTCCTCAGGATATCAGAATTGCTATCAGAATAAGTCAATTTCCCTACAATTTATGAAGTTTCTGATAGAGTATGCTTCCTTGAGAAAATGGGCCATTTTTGATTATTGGGTGAAATTGAGATAATCTGAGAATAGGAAGGACTTTGCTAGGTTGAAACTTGAGAATTAGTAAGACACACTCAGGTGTGAGGACTGTCGTCAGGGAGATTTGAGAAAACCTCTTATTGAATCAATGTCCCTTCTTTAACATAATGCAGAGAGAAAGATAAATAATGGTGAGGGCTCCGATTGTTATTGCCTCAGAAATAAAGAGCATTTATAGGATCCCTATCAATACTGTGGCAAGATTATAATTGCCATCCAGCAACAAGTGGCTCTTCATTAGTACCAGAGGAATTGGAAGACGTCGAGGTCAGAGGAAATGTGAGCAGAAATGATATTACTTCAATAACTCAATAATTAGTTGATGAAATACCTAGACCAGGAAAGGGACAGTAAGAATAGAAAATCTATGAGGCAATTTGAAATAAAATTTGCTACAGTTTAGGTGTAGTAATAGAAGAGTGGATGAATAATATAATGACTGACAGTTTCTATATAAGCAACCAGAATAGCCGGCATTACTGAAAATAATGAGGTAAAAAAGTATATGATAATAATAATGGTAATTATTTTCCAGGTCAGGAAATTAAAAATACGGTAAGAATGAGGGAAAAATTTGGTATGTAACAGAATGTTTTAGTGGTGGGGGGAATAAAAGCTGGTTCAAGGTATTGAATTTGAGTCATTAACACCTTTTCCCTACCTCTGTGACTTTGTATAAACCACATAATTGTCCAAAATCTCAAGCTAAAATTATAGCTTGTTGAAGTACTATTTTAGCTTTTGTGTTTTTTTTTTCTTTTAAATGCAGAACAAATAATTGAATAGCCTACATACGTTTGCGGGTTTCTCACTCATTTACTTTCAAGTTGCTGATATCACTATTGTTATGATTAGATATTCACTAAAGAGATAGTTCGGTTTGAAATGAGACAAAGTCCAAAGACAGGGTAAAACTGTGGTTTATTTGAAACCTTAACCATATTTTTAAAAATTGATTAACACTTAAAAGTCTGAAAATGGGGACTAATAAAGAGCACTGTAAGTGTTAAATGAAAGTAAAATTTTTCATAGCCACTGAATAACTCTGCTATAAGAAATGCGTCACTCTTAGGGTGGAGCCTCTGGCTCAAAGGAGTAGAGCGCCAGCCCCATATACTGGAGGTGGCAAGTTCAAACCCAGCCCCGGCCAAAAAAAGAAAAAAAAAAGAAAAAAGAAATGCGTCACTCTAAAATGTAACTGGTTTGAAGAGACTTTTAAAAAATTACAAACTGTGGGTGCTAAAATAGGTAAGATATTATTTGTTTAAATAATTTCAATCTTTGTTATTAGTTGGTCATAAATTTTGAAAACTAAAGGGTACCCATTATAGAGTGAAATCCAAAGAACGGTGAAAACACTGTACCTTCCACTGCTGTGACTCCTCCTAATGTCCTTGTTGAATATAAAAAAAAAAATTTAACATAACATTAAGTTTTATAGTATTATAAAATTATATGAGAGACTTGCTCTAGTTTTATAAAAATTAGCTCATGTTGTGCATTTCTACTAGGGGCACTGATTATGCACACCTTTGATTCCAAAGACGAAATGCGGGTCCCTTCAGCCTGCTTGCTGGTTTCAGCATTTGAATCTGGCTGGGTTTCTAATTAGAAAAATAAATAATACATGAAGCATAAATAAGGAGGGTTAATGAAAACTACATACTGGGACTAATCTAAAAGGCTATATTTCCAGGA
>CAUYQV010144854.1:0-14017 GCA_963574575.1 Galagoides demidoff | reverse complement strand
CTCCCAAGTAGCTGGGACCACAGGCGCCCGCCACAATGCCCGGCCATTTTTTGGTTGCAGCCATCATTGTTGTTTGGCAGGCCCGGGCTGGGGATTTGAACCCGCCACCTTAGGTGTACATGGCTGGCGCCTTAGCTGATTGAGCCACAGGCGCTGAGCCCAGGGGGTTAATGTTAATGATTTGAGTCCATGGTAGTAAGTTAGTGATGACTGATTTTTTTTAACATGAGATAACTTTCATTCCTTAGTCCTTGGATTATACATAATGTAACTTGGGACAGAACTTGTGATTGATATTTGGCTTTTTAAGTATGGGTTCTGAATAAATTTTGTTCCATACAGTAAGTTTTTTTTTTTTTTTTTTGAGATGGAGCCTCAAGCTATCCCCCTGGGTAGAGTGCCATGGCATTACAGCTCATAGCAACCTCCAACGCCTGGGCTCAAGCAAGTCTCCTGCCTCCGCCTCCCAAGTAGCTGGGACCACAGGCGCCCGCCACAATGCCCGGCCATTTTTTGGTTGCAGCCATCATTGTTGTTTGGCAGGCCTGGACTGGATTTGAACCTGCCACCTTAGGTGTATGTGGCTGGCGCCTTAGTCGATTGAGCCACAGGCACCGAGCCCATACAGTAAAAGTTGTAAATGTCCAGTTGCTGATTAAATTGGTTTGCCATTAAACAAATTGTATTTAAATATTAAAAAAAAATTCTGTATTAGCCAGGGTGCTGTGGCTCACACCTACAATCCTAGCACTCTGGGAGGCTGAGGCAGAAGGATCACTTGAGGTCAGGAATTTGAGACCAGCCTGAGCAAAGCAAGACCCCATCTTTACTAAAAATAGAAGAAAATAAGCTGGGCATGGTGCTGCATGCGTGTAGTCTCAGCTAACGGGGAGGCAGGGGCAGGAGGATCACTTAAACCCAGGAATTTTGAGGTTGCTGTGAGCTAGGCTGAGGCCATAGAACTCTAGTCCAAGTGACAGAGTGACTCTGTCTCAAAAATAAATTTTTTTTTCTGTGTTAATGAAATTCACATAAGCTATTTAAGTCATGTGTTCTTAAAATGTGCATGCAGAATTAGGAAAAATCTTTAAATAACACTTCTTTCATTTTGTGTCTGGACAATTCCCACCTAATTGGCTGTCAGTAGCCATCTATCCCTCGGCAGTAAATTCAAGTTTCTGTCCTAGACTTTTGTCATAGTGCTGCTGGTACTGATGGGGATGTTATAAACATTGGAGAATGGCATGGGGGAAGGGCAGGGTAATGTGATTAGTGATTACAGGGAGTAAGTTAAAGTTGGTATTTTATTCTATTTTCAGTGGTTTTCTGAGATTTTAGGGAAATTTATAAAACGTAAAAACAGAGATTTATGAGAGGTATGCCAAGCCCTTCATGCTTGCTCCTGTCTCAGACATTGTGCATTTCTCTTCTCTCTGCCTGGACCTCTCATCTCAGCCCCCTCCTGTGAGTCGTCTCCCTGTCTATAGGCATCTGAGTTTGCCACCTCTGCTTTTCTTCATTTCAGTGGTCTGGACTTGTGTGTATCACCACTAGTCTTCCATGTCCTTCTTGCCTATAACTTTTTGTGGCCCACAAAATCTGTACGTGCTTGTGTCCTCCTTGTCATTTTAGGCTCAGCTCAAATGTCATCCCTTTGAAGAACCTCTTTCTGACCACCATAGTTAAAGTACCACTTCTCTGCAACACAAATACCTGCTCACCTTCTGTCCTGTTGCCTTATTTTGCTTTCTTATTCTACTGAAGTACATTATTTACTTGTGTTTTTGTCTTGGTATTTATTATTTGTCTTTCTCACTGGAACGTAAGCTCCATAAGGATAGGGTCTTCTGTTCACAATTAAATCCACAGTATATGGAAAGTGTTGGCTACATAATAAGAACTTGACAAGTATTTGCTGAGTAAACAAACCTTCAGCACATTGACAGACTCCAGGGGAAAAAGCTATGGCTTCCCGAATTCTTCTCCAAAGAGCTCGCTCTGACACAGGATCCCTTCTTCTGTGTATTTCAAGAGTATGGGCTTTTATAATCCTTATTCTTAGGAGTCGTCTATGTGTGCAGCATTTGCAAAAATTCTAACTTTTTTGATCATCCCAGACTTTCTGAAACTAAGACTCGCGTGCTGTTTTTGAAAATTACAAGCTGTTCACATTTCATTTATTAGATGAGACCCTAGTTTCCTTTTTGGCCCCACTAAATTAAATATAGGAAGGATGTGGGGGATTAGCAGGGTGATAACATCCCAGAGAGAGAAGGTGGACAACTCAGAAAGGGACATGACTAAAAGGTAGGGATTCATTTGCTTGTCCCAAACCTGTGGGACAAAAGAATCATTCCCAGGGTCTCATTTCCTATTTACCTTTGTGTAGAAGTAAAAAGCCTCCTTTGACCATATGGCATCCTTTGGACTGCCTTATTCCAATTCAGATTTCAGAACTGTTATGCCCGGAATTGGGGATTTTCCCCACAAAACACTCAGAGACCAATTCCGATGCAACCAGCAAGAGGCACTTTATTGCAGACTCGGGTCTGAGGTCCACATCTGACGCAGCAGGAGATAGAGCGGCCTGGACCCTAAGATGGCGGGGGATTTTATGGCGTACAGAAGGCAAGAAAGGGGGTAGGGTATTGTCACTTTCTGATTGGTGGGGTATCTGGGGGGGTCTACTTGGTGTGGCTTGATTGGCCTAGGGTTAACTGAGGCCTTTGGCAGCTTGCAGGTGGCTTGAGCAATGGTCGCAAGCCAAGCTACTTGCACCAGGGGTGGAGGAGGCAGCAGAATGTGGTTTTGTGGGCAGCCAGTGGAGAGGGGGGTTGGAGGGGCGAGGAACATAGCTTAAGCAGTAAACAACAAAATGGCAGCACCCCAAGATGGTGTTGGTCTGGTTCTCCCAAGAACCACATAACAAATATGAGCTTCTTCTCCACTGAGAACTGGGAATTTGCCTGTAATCAGACCCCTTTTATACCATGACTTTTTCAGACATACACCAGGTCCATCTGTGTACACATACTGCTTCTCTAGATGTTATGTACCTTATCATGGAAATGAATTATCCAAACACTTCTTCAAAGCTTGCAGTGTTTAAACAGAATTAATAGAGGTTTGTAAACAGAGAAACAGAGAAAGTGTCTGTTCCTCTCATTCCTTCAGTGTTTCCATGGCAAAACCTGCCCACCACACTTTCTTTATCCACGTGCCTTTCCATATTGTCTGCATTTTTATATCGATAACTAGCTCTTCCAAATTCTTCTTTAAAGACGAACTTTTCTCAACTCTTTTTGAATGGTTTCCTGGAGTGAACTGGCCTTGGGAAAGTTTTAAAAGCTGAAGGTAAGCACAGGAAGAGAAGGCAGGCAGGAATAATCTGTTTCCTACGTTTACTTGCTTTCCATTTTCGAGGTAATGAAATTTTATGTGGACTGTAAACCTCCACTGCAGGGGCTGAGGCTCTCCGTGGGCTGCTCCTAGACATTAGTGCTTGGGTTTAGTTGCTGCTCCTCTGTGATGATGACTGAGATCATTAGAGCCAGCCTCTCCAGTGATCAGTCCCCAGCCGGGAAGTGCCTTCCCAAATTTGTGAAATGACTGATAATTGCAATCAATGTGTTTTTGATTGGCTTTGTCAAAATGTTCTTCTTCTGACTGACAAATTCGTTAAAAAGATACCAAACTTTTGTTTGCTTCATGCCTCTGAGAAAGATGATGAATATCTCCCATGTAAGTCGTCTGGAAGGGAGTAGAATGGAATTCAATATATTTATTCCTGTTTAACAAAAATCAGCAATAATTAGACCCCAACAGAACTGGCCTAAATATTTGTTTTTGCCTTCAATGCTTCTCCTTGTGGCCTGAAATAGGACTTTACTGATGGAATCGGCACAGCACCAGCTTGTGAGATAGACTTAGAAATCTGAGGGCGACTGCCTTCCCTTCTTTGGAAGACTGAAGATGCCAACTCATGTTCTTGCCTTATTTTGTCTGGTTTTGAAGGCAACCCTTATTTGGAGACAGAACATGGACCAATCTTAGGCTGGTAAGTTGGACTGGCGCTGCTCTAGGCTCTCCATGAGCTGTGCGCCCAGAATGCCAGCTGCAGCCTTGCTTTCTCTAATGGCACAGAGCCAGGTGCACTGAAAGTTTCACTTGCAGTCTCAGATATGCCCTCGTTCCACCACCATCTTAGCAAAGACAACATCAATAGCCCTTTCCTCCCCTCCTGTTCAGGTCTTTACAACTCTTGCCTCAGTCAGACCTCAGATACACTTTTCCTCTTCTTAGGAGCCCGAGAGCAATCTCATTTTTCCACACTGGCTCAATTCATGGGCTGGATTTCTGTTCCAATTCCCCTTTTAAGAGCTGACTGAATCCCACCTCAGTGCCCCGTATAACTTTGGAGGGTCTCACTGCCCGAAGCTGGGTTCTGTCTCTTTCCTTCCTTTCCTCACCTGAGTTCTGAGTCTTTGGGAGCTAAAGCAGACTGGTGGAGATAAAACCTCAGCTCTATTACTGATAAAAGCTGGACTATAGGATGCAGCTTACACCTGTTGCTCTAGCAGGTTCTCTAAACCTAGTGCCAGAGCTGGATTTACCCACCCAGACACAGGCAGCATTGAAGGACTGCAGACATCTCCTACACCCCCCTGAATGGGGGTTAGTATCTATAAAAGCGATGGCATGGCAGAAGAGAGGAAAGGATGTGCTCTGGTAAGGGCTGTCCCCCAGTAGGAAGGAAAGGAGGAAGAGCTGATTGAACCATGTCTGGCTCCTCTCTGGAACCTCAGGGCCAACATGTTCAGAGAAAGTCTGTGTATTAGCTCTTATTGCTGCAGTGACAACCCGTCCCAAACTTAATGGCTTAACACAATCTTTTTATCAAACAGCTCTGGAGCTCAGAAGTCTGAAAATGGGTCTTACCAGATTTCAGGAGGGGCGTATCCCTGTGGAGTCTCCAAGGGGGAATCAGTTCCTTGCCTTTTTCTGGCTTCTGAGGGCTGCCCACACTCCTCAGCTCATGCATCACACTAACCTCTGCTTCCAACCTCACATCTTCTCTGTCTCTGACCCTGTTGCCTCTCTCTTATTATACTTGGGATTACACTGGGCCACCTGGATAATCCAGGATACTCTCCCATCTCCAGAGTCTTAGCTGAAGCACACTTGCCACACCCCTTTTGCCAGCTAACATAACATATTTATAGATTTTGGTAATTGGGATGTGGTTATCTTTGGGGGCACCATTATTCTGCCCACCACAGTCTATCTTCATGGAAACCAGAGGAGTCGGAAGAAATGTCTTAACTTGTCCTGGCTGGGGTATTTTCTCATAACACTTGATCTTCTTGGGACCACCTCTCCAGCACATTGAATGCTGCCACCCACCTGCATACACTGTCTCTGTGCTTCAAATCATGTAGCTCACCTGCCCATGACCACTGTGCCTGCCTACCCCAATAACACAGCCCCATGCTTTGCAGGTTTATATGAGCTATTTTATATGTTCAACTTCCCCCCAACCCTGTCCCGCCATTATGAATAGGTCTTTTCCTGATCCTTTTTCATTATCACTCTTTGGTGGCTTTGTTTGCATGAGGACCTTTCATGTTTCATTCCTAATGACACAGAACAGAACAGAAACGAACCCCAAAATGTCCTTTGGTTTAGTCCTTTTCATATTTCCATTTCAGTAGAGAGCTTCTCCCAAAGCAGCTGAGCATGTGACTGTGTTAGAGAAAGGAATGCCTTTCAGAAAAGCTCAAAGCAGCCAACTCCACTGCTTTTCCTGGGAAATGTGATGCCTATTTCTTCCCAGGCAATGAGCAACTCCATTTCTGTTCCAGGGTAACTTGAGTGATTGACATATGCAAAGCATACCGAAATTTAAAGAGAAGAGCAAGAATAGTTTCTCGTAAAGTTATGACTAATAGAAAGAAATAGTTCAGGCATATATCTAGGGTTTATAGTGTAAACATCCTGTTTTCTGGACAATCCAACATGGTATCTGGAACAAAGAAGGTACTTAATAAATATTTGCTAAATTCAGCCCAAATACTCAGCTGTGTCAAAATTGGTACTAGTCACCATTTGATGTCCTGAATACTAAAAGAACAGAAGCTAGAGTCAGCTGGGCTGGCATGTAATTTTAGCAGAATTGCTGTCAAGTGCATCACAATCATTATTAACATTAGCCTTCATTGAGAGGGTTGTATGTGACACGTACTGGAGAGGAATCTATAATAATATACTTACAGGTGGTTCTATATGCTGTCTGTATCATATGCAATGAAAATCCTTGTTTGATTTTGTAAGACCACATATGAGAACAACTTTTACCTTTAGTATACATTTGATCTTTTTAGCATTAACACCAAGCCAGTGTGTATAGAGTAGTGATGATAAGATTCCTCCTGCAATTAAGTTAACTTAGAAAATGATTATCAAAATTTTTGGATTTTAAAATTATATTGCCAGGCAAATTTGCATTGTCTAAGTTCCCATATGCTAGAGGCATTATCGTAGCTTATTTTAGAGTTTGAAAATTCACCAAAGAATAAACTATATAAAACACCCATTTGTGGTGAATGTGCTCAATTTCATCCACCATTTCAGATACTTGAGAAGACCTGGCCAAGATTTGAAAGTATGGTTAGCTTTCCTTTAACTCACATGCTTGGTTTTTTGAAGAAATTTATTTTGCTTTATGAAATTTGAGAAACATTTAGAAAAGATCTTTTCTCATCAAAAATATACATACTTAAAGAGTGTGTAAACATACAAGATTTGTTAAGATGAAAAGTAGGCTATTCCTCCTTCCAAAAAGGTACCCTCTTTCAGCATTTTTCTGTAAGATTTTAGAATTTACTGCCACATCTATAAATATCATGTTTATATTACTATTTATTTTTAAAATCATGTTTGAGATATTTTCTATTAAATTATTACCATGAAAGATGAGGAATTAACACCTCTTTCTCCTCCTAACTCTTTTCTCTCCTGTGTTCCTTTCATAGGCATTATTGGCTTGCCCCACCCAATTGTCTCAATATAGTTATACTTTTTGTTAGATCTTATATTATTAAAATTATGTAAATGCAATTTAGTGCTAAATCAATTAGTAAGCTACGATCACATTTCCTTTCATATGCCACTTTTTGTTTTCCCTAGAGTTCATAATTGCCTACATTTGCTTATTTGCTTCATTTTCTAATTATGTGACATTAATCTAATCCTAAACTTTCTAACAGTTGTCAGAATCCATCCTTAATACATGCATTCTCATCAGGCTTATCTTTTTATAGAAGTCTCCCTTGGCACCATCTAATTTGCTTCCTTTTGGACTGGTTGCTTTAAACCTGAGGCAGAGATGTGTGTCTTGGGAATCTTCCTTCATCATCATCCTGGGTGCTCCCTTTGACTCTCTTTTCTGAGCTGGATGTTCTGTTTCCTATAACTCTGTATTTCATATATTTTTTTGGAACTTGTTTTATTGAAACACATTTTCTGGTTGTTTCCTGGGAATGGATGTACAAAGAAAAATTTCCTAGTATTCTGCATTTGTATGGATCTTTTTATTCTACTCTACACTTGATGGAGAATTGGGCTGTCAGTAATTGTCTTTCAGGATTTGTTCAATTTTCTTTTAGATTCTAGAATTCCTATTGAGAAGTCTGAGGTTTTCCTGTTTCTTGATCTTTTGGATAGAGCCTATTTATTTTTGTTTCTAGAGGCTTGTAGAATTTTTCGTTAGCAGCATTTTTGTAATGTTTCGCAATGATATAAACTAGTGAGTCTAATTTTATTCATTTGTTTGAGCATTTGATGATGTTTTTCAATCTCATGAAAGCTCATGCTCTGGATCTGAAAAGTTCTCTTGAATCATTTTTATAATAACATCCTTTTATCTATTTTCTCTTTCTGAAATTTCTTATCATGCAAATATTGGATGATCTTGTCTTCATCATTTATTATTTTATTTTATTTTTTATTAAGTCATTTGTACATAGATCATAAATACATTTATGCCATTATAGGATTCAGTGTGTTGATTATTTGTACAAATTGGAATGCTTACATCCTAAGCAACATAGCCTTCACCACTTTTACCAATTACAGGATTAAGACATTTATGTTCTACACCTGATAAATCCAACTTGTACTTGCAATATGTTCTGTAGATGTGATCCCCCTACCAACACTCCCTCTATTGTCCCACCCCCTCTCACTTCCCCTCCCTTTCCCTCCTTCATCCTTAGGCTATAGTTGTGTTTCATTTTTCACATGCATGTGTGAGTGATTGTAAATTGGTTTCACAATAGTACTGAGTACATTGAGTACATTGGATGTTTTTTTTTTTCCATTCCTGAGATACTTTACTAAGAAGAATATTTTCCAGCTCCATCCATGTAAACATAAAAGAGCATTCCCCCTATATTATTTTTGTCTCTTTATTCTGTTTTCTGGATCTTTTTTGTAAATTCTCTTTTCCAATTCTTCTTCTTTGCTATTAACATCCAAGAGCTCATTATTTTCAGCATCAGTGAGGTCAAATATTTTCATAATGATTCTAGGACACTTTCCCCTTTTCATTGTCATTATTTTATGAGAATAGAGGAATTAATTATACAGAGATGATCTGGTGTATAATGTTGTAACAGATGGGATGCAGAAACAGACATAAGACTTCCACTGTAATTTACTAAGTTGGACATAAAAGAGATTTGAAAAGATGTTATAAAATGTCACTATTGTTTTTGTTTTGGAATTATGATTTTCTCATAAAATACATTATTCATGTCATTATATTACTTATTATATATAGTATTCTGTTATATTGAATCAATCCACTTATTATTTAACAATTTATTTTAACTTTTAATGTACATATAATATATGCTGATAGATATAATGTATATAAACAAACACTTTTTCAGATTTTTCATAATTTTTTAAGAGTACTAAGGGTTTCTTAGCCCCCCAAAGTTTGAGGACTGCTACTCTAAATGTTCCTTATTAGATCATCATATTCTTTTTTCATGGACCAATGTTTTCTTATTGTCTCTCTTAGGATATTAATGTTTTTGAAATTTCATTCTCCACAGATAGTCTTTGTTTCTGCCAAGTTGACTTCTTTGGTTTGTTTCTTGTGGTGTATGTTGGCGGCTTTCCTGAGGTGTATAGTAGTCTTTGGTTGTGTGCTCATGTGAGAGTTGTGGTAGAAAGCTGATTGAAATCTCAGAGCATTTGGGTGAGATATTTTTTCACATTAGATTTCTTCACTCAGGGATGTCCAACCTTTTTTCTTTTCTGCTGTACCTTGGAAGAAACAGAGGTGTCTCAGGCCATAGATTAAACATAGAAACACTAATGAAAGCCAGTGAGCAAAAGAAAAGGTCTGTGATATATGTCTGACATTGCAGATAAACAAAACAGTCCTCACATTATCTGCATATGGGGCCTGTGGGTTACAAGTTGGACACTCTGGGACCTGATCACCCTAATGAACCTGGGGAATCAGCCTGGTGGATTGGCCTCAGGGAACTGACCTGGGGGATCTACCTGGGGAATCAACCTGGAAGATCTCAGCATCCAACATCATGACAAGGTTTGTCGGGAGGTAGCCCCATCTTACTGTGCATGTTCCCCTCAGTCCAGAGACCCTTATTCTCCAGGGAATAAATGTCCAGTTTCCTGCTGTGTGAGGGGAGGGGTAGTAACCTAGCAGCATGGAGTGAGTATGGGGTACAGGGGTCAAATGCTTCTTATATGTCTTTAAATTTACTCCCATGTATTCTCAACACAGATCCCTGCACTGAATTCTTAGCCTTTTGAGCTTTTGCTTTGTAAGTCAGAATGCTGTTCAACTTTTCCCATTGCCAGTTTAGGATTTGGCTCTTACATTTTTGTCAGGTAACTTGCCCCTTGTCCATTTGCTCTCCAGTTGCCAAAATTCTGTTGTTACTATTGCTTCTCCTTTTCCCTTCTGCTTGTATGCATCTCTCTCTTTAGGAGTTTGCTAATCTATAGAAAAATTGGTTGGGTGTGTTAACTGTGCCATCATTACATGAAACTAGGCCCAATTTCTATATGGGCTTAGGCACATGGCCAGTTTTATTTTTATGAATGTTCCATTCTGAAGATTCAGTAATTGTGCTAAGTTCTGTTGCCAAAGTTTTGTTTTAGCACTCTGCTTGGTTTATTTTTAGCAAAGGACAGATACATTGACAAGTCTAATATTAAAAATCCTCCCCAAGTTTCTTTTTAGTATTAAGGCCTTAAATGCATATATTTAATTTCAAAGAAGTTGATTTTAATTTAAGAAAGAGGAAGTTGCTATTTTCTTATAAGCAGTCTCACAATGAGAACTATTTTATCCCTTCGAATATTATTGGTATTAGTTCAATGTTGGCTATGTCTAGAATTATATCTCCTGTAGAAAATGATATAGAAAGCAGATATGCTGAATATTCCATAGGAATATTTTTTATTTTAATATAAAAATTCACTAATATTTATTGAACTCTTTAATTCCTGGCCTTTAAGTCATACACCAGTAGTATTTAAGAAGATTCTGTTACTATTTCAGGATCCTTAGAGACCTTTTATAGCACATCAAGTGCTAGAATTATTTTTAGAAAGATGACTAACCAAAATCTACCACTAGAAAAAAGATTGCCATTCTCGCTGGCTTGGTGATGAGACTTTAAAAAGACATTTTCATTTTCCACACAGTTTAAGTGGCTCAAGCAATGAAATTTTTCTTACTTCAGGATCTTGTAGTCAGAACACCCTGACTCTAGAGATGCATTTCTTGTTTTTCGTTGTTTGTGTTTTTTAGACTCAGAATCTTGCTATGTTGCTCAGGCTGGTCTTAAATTCCTGGCCTCAAGTGATCCCCTCGCCTCAGCCTCTTGAGGAGCTGGGACCACAGGCCTTCACAATTGTGCTTGCATTGATGCGTTTCTTAAAATATCGGTTACCGGTACCTGCTTTACTTTCTGCCCTTAAAATTGTTGAGCTGTCACACATGTCTTAGGCAATTCAAGCCAGAAGCAAGAGGCAAGCAAAAATAAAAGTGGATGATACTTTAGTGTTGAGAATGCTGGGAACAACTTCATTATGACAACTCATTTTGGTGTTATTTTTCTATTAATATTTATTGTGGGTAAAATTTAAATTAATGCTGCTATATTGATTGTGTTCTATACTTGGGATACTGTAGTAATGATGGGATGACTGGTTGCTTACAGTCAGGAACAGGATACAATTGTCAGCATGCCTGACAAGGCTTCAAGGTTGCAAGTTAGAAGTCAAAGATGAGGGTAACTAAATAATAAGAAAACGTTCCTAATTAGGACCTGGAAGTTGTAGTTAAAAGCAATAGATCTAAAACTTCAGATGAATAATTTATCAGGGCTGAAGTGAGCCTGGAACTTTGCCTTTATCATAAATCTCTTTGGTGATTTTTATACCTGGTGTAGCTTATAATAATCTGAAGGGCCATTGGTAAACCGTTTGTAGGTCCTCATAATTCTGTTGGCATTCTTTATTCTCAGTTGATATACAAATATTGCTAATATATTATTAATACATATTTGCTTATATTTTGTAAAGATTTATGATTTTTGCTTTTGAAGTGGTTTAGGTATCTTAACTCATTTAAATTATGATTAGCTCACATTTCTCTGTAATCACACTTGGGGATTACTGAGAAGGTACACTAACCTACAGATTGTTTTCATCTGCAATGATTTCTTAATGAATATTAAAGTTAATAATTAATGAAGCTGACATGATATGTTTTGTAGATAGCTAATAAAGCTTTTATTAATTTCAATATGTTAGATTTTGTTTAATACTTTGAAACCAATAATTCACGTTTATATAGTCTTGGCTCTGAAAAGCTCATAGTTCTAAGGCAATGTGTCTATAATGCATGAGGGATAAATGTCTGAGATTTTGATGCTGATGTAGAGTTTGATCTTGGGGCAGGTGCTGATACCTCGCTGGATGAGTTCCAGGTACAGAGACCTTGATCAAAAGAGCATGAAGGAACATTGATTTGGAGGTCAAGGTCAAGAACTACTTGAAGAGAAAGATTAAAACAGATATGGCAATGATCTTCAATTATTTAAATGAAAAAAAATCTTAAATTTTATAATCCATAAGTCAGACCTAAAATCAATAGAATTAATTTAGGAGAAGGTAAATTTTTGTTCAATATCAAAGAGCATTCTCTCATACTTATAGAGTCCAGGTCATGGAATGAATGGTTTTATAAGACTAGGAACTCCTTTCACTTGTTCAGCTTGCATCTGCATCTGCAGGAAATGGCAAAGTTTTGATAGGTGACAGGTTTGGATGACCTAAGGTCATCTCAAATTCAGATTCTTTGAAAAAAGTTTTAAAAGTACATAGTCAATAGGTTGAGAATGGAGTGAATTTGAGTATAATTCCTGAGAAGTTTACCTTGCGGTCCATCTACAATCAATAAATCTGTTGGCAAGTGCAAGGACATACTGAGTCTCTAAGCAAATTAATTACTCATCATTTTAGCAATCATTCAAACATTTTTCATTAGAGGTTTACTAAAATATATGTTTTAATTAATTTTCTTTGCTGTATAAAAGAATACCTGAGACTAGGTAATTTATAAATAACAAAAGTTTATTTGGCTCACCATTCTGAGAACATGACCCTAGCATCTGGTGAGGGCCTTTGTTCTGTGTCATTCTATGGCAGAAAGTGTAAGGGCAAGTGAGCTTGCCAGACAGAGAGAAGAAATTGAGTAGGACTCACCCTTTCTATAAGGAACACACTCCTGCAATAACTAGCCCACGCCCACAGTACCAGTATTGATCTGTTATGGTCCTCTGACAGGTCCTGCCTCAGCACTGTTAGAATGGCAATTAAATTTCAACATGGGTTTGGAGAGGACATTCAAACCATAGCAACTGGTAAGTGGCTGCTGAAGTAAAGGAGTCAAGAACATTTTACATGAGAACTGAAGAAGCAGAAAAATTGCACAAAGGGTTGCAGTGGAAAGCTAAACACTGCACTGCCTTGCAAAAAGACTTTATGTTTGGAGACAGAGGAATTTTTTTCCTTAAATTGTATTACAGCAGTACTCTTTTATTCAAGGGTGATATATTTCAAGACACCTAGTAGGTGCCTGAACAGGGGATAGTAACTGAACCCGACTGCCATCAATTGGAACACATTTCTATTTGTGCCTTCCACTAATAAATTTAAACCCTTTCTATTTAAATCAGGTACTTATCATACACTGTGGCCATAACTTTTACAGTTTGAGTAACGACAGTAAAACTAGCATGAATAGTACATCTTGGCAACCTTGGTATGTAATTTCTTTCCTTATTAAGTTGATAACTTTCATTTTCACTTAAGGAAAGCATGTATGTCTTCCTTTTGGCATTTTCAAATTGACAGCATCACTACTCTTGCACTTTGGGCAATTATAAAACAAGGTAAGTGTTACTTAAACACCAGCATTGCAGTACTGTGACGATCAATCTGGTAACTGGCTAAACAACAGTGTCCATGGCATGGATACACTGGACAGAAGGAGGATTCACATACAGGGTGGCCTGGAGCTGGACAGCCTTGGATTTCATCACCGCAGTCAGAACGGCATGCCCTTCAAAACTTATGAATTGTTTATTTCTAAAATTTTTCATTTAATATTTTTAGATTCTAGTTGACGATGGGAAACTGAAACCACACAAAGTGAAACTGAGGTTAAGGAGGAATTACTGTAGCTATTTACTTGTTTACAACATTTCTTTTCTTTTCTTTTTTTTTTTGAAATGGAGCCTCAAGCTATCCCCCCCTGGGTAGAGTGCCATGGCATCACAGCTCATAGCAACCTCCAACTCCTGGGCTCAAGCGAGTCTCCTGCCTCCACCTCCCAAGTAGCTGGGACCACAGGCGCCCGCCACAATGCCCGGCCATTTTTTGGTTGCAGCCGTCATTGTTGTTT
>CAUYQV010144851.1:0-12608 GCA_963574575.1 Galagoides demidoff | reverse complement strand
GCTACTTGGGAGGCAGAGGCAGGAGACTCGCTTGAGCCCAGGAGTTGGAGGTTGCTATGAGCTGTGATGCCATGGCACTCTACCCAGGGGGATAGCTTGAGGCTCCGTCTCAAAAAAAAAAAAAAAAAAAAAAAAGAAATGGTTAAAATGCTAAATTTTATGTTATTTATAGTTTACCACAATAAGAAAAAAAAAAGCTCACACCTTTTAGCTCTTATTTCCCCCACCCCCAGCCCTAAGCAACCACTAACCTCCCTTCCATCTCTATTTATATTCGGTCCCCTCTACATTTCAACACCACAAAGGTCCTCACCGTGTGGCTGGGACAGAGCTGGGCTCAGAGCAAGGGTTGTGCAAAACCTGTCCCTGCTCCAGTAAGTTTACAGCCTTGTGGTCTGAGCACCCCTGCCTCTGCATCACAGTATAAACTCCTGTAGCATTTCCCTGACAGGGGAATGAGTGGTGTGGGTGGTACACCCTGTGTGGCTGTCCAGTGGCAGAGGTCAGAATCCCTAGGAAACAAAATGAGTGGTGTGGGTGGTACACCCTGTGTTTGGCTGTCCAGTGGCAGAGGTCAGAATCCCCAGAATCTGCTCTTTTGGGGCAGAAGGCAGACCTAGAACCGAGCTCTGGAGGCACAGAAATTCTCTGGGCAGGACACACAGCACAGGGAAAAGCCAGGAGGCAGCAGAGAGGGCTGCATTAACAGGGGAGAACAGAAAAGTATCTGGTGAGGGACAAGGTCTCTATGGAGGAGCCCCCAAATAAGGCCAAGTGAGGCCACAAACCCTTCTCCCTCCCACACTACCCCTCACCATGATTGCCTTGCTCGTTTAAAATGATTCCAACATGCCGTGTACTGTCCCAAGCAGCTCCTGTGCAATAATTTATTTCATGCTCAGAACAGTGTTTATGAGGTGGTGTATTCATTACTTATGACTGCTGCTACAAATGACCACAAACTGAGTGGCTTAAGATAGCAGAGATTTCTCCTTTCATGGTCTTGAGGCCAAAAATCTGAAATCAAGGTGTCAACAGTGTTGATTCCCTCTCAGGCTCAGGGAGAGTCTGTTCCATGCTTCTCTCTTGGCTTCTAGTAGCTGCTGCCAATCCTTGGTGTTCCTTGGCTGTGGGTCCACTGTGCCAGTCTGCCTCTGGCTTTACATGGCATTGCCTTCTCCGTGTTTTTGGGCCCCATGGCATGTCCTCACATGGCATTCTTATGAGAAAACACTAAGTATTGGATGCCGGGTCCACCCTGATTCAGGATGGCTTCATTTTAAGTAGATTACATCTATAAGATCCTATTTCTGAATCAGGTCACCTTCACAGGTACTGGGGTTTGAAACTTTAACATATCTTTTAGGGAAACTATTCCACTCTCAACAGGTAGGAACTTTATTATCCCTGTTTTACAGCTGAAGAAACTGAGGCACAGAGAGGATAAGCAACATCGTGGAGACATGTCCACATGTAGGCAGTGTGGGCCACCAGGATGTGTGCAGGATGGGAGGCAGGGGAGTCCTGGAGGTTAAGCCACCACCCCTTGGAACAAAGGACTGTTTGTCTCTTACCAATTTGCATTCACGTCTGTTCCAGAAGGGTGTCTGTTAGGTCTTCTTCAAGTCCTAGGTGTTCTTTGGGGGCCCCAGAGGAAAGGCTATGAACCACTTGGTGGGAGGTTTAAGACCCTAGCCACAGAACCCTTGCAGCCTCTACCCCTCTGGGGTCTCTCCTAGACAGACTTACAGTAAACATCCATTGATCTTCCAAACTGCAGTGCTGTGCCCTGTGTTGGGTGCCAAGGGAGACTCAGAGATGGGCCAAGCCCTGTCCTGGGGATGCAGGGCCTCCCTCAGCTATGGCCTCGGTGTGAGGGGATGCTGTTTGCATGGTCAGAAGGGGCAGCAGTAGAGCAGGCACTGGGGCTGGGGGAGACTAGGTCTAATCACAAAGACACAAGTATGAGCTTTGACACAACTACAGTTTAACAGTAAAACAGTAACTGGGCCTCTATGTCAAGAACTATACTGGGGGCTGAATTCAGTAGCTTGTGCCTATAATCCTAGCACTTAGGGAGGCCGTGACAGGTGGATTGCTTGAGCTGAGGAGTTAAGAGACTAGCCGGAGCAAGAGCAAAACCCAATCTCTACTAAAAATAGAAAAACTATCTGGGTGCTGTGGCAGGCACCTGTAATCCCAGCTACTTGGGAGACTGAGGCAAGAGGATTGCTTGAACCCAAGAGTTTGAGGTTTTTGTGAACTATGACGCCAGAGTGTCTCAAAAAAGAAGAAGAAGAAGAAGAAGAGAGAGAGAGAACTATACTGGGGCCTAGGTTCCCAAAGCAAATGGGTTCTGCTCCCTGCACCCAGGGAGCTGACACACCAAGCTGACCTGCTTGGTAGACTGGATCTAAAGTCATGTGACTACGCCGTTTCAGGATGGGGGTGCAGGCCTTTATGTAAAGTGAGGGGGGCATGGAAGGGAGAGTGGCTGACCCTTGTCAAGATTGCATCTGTGTTCTGAAAAGGTTGGGCCGCATCTCAATGATGAGGGAAAACTGCTAATTGTTGGGTATGCCCAGTATCCTAGGCTGGGCTTTTTGTGTGCTTTACTCCTAATCCTGCTCAAGGGATTCGTGAAAAGGATCTTTTGCTTCCATCTTACTGGGTGCCGGGAGTGTGGCCCCATCTCCCCTCATTGTTGCAGGATTTTGGCCCCAGGCTCCCTTGGCCACACCGTGCTCCCCCTTGTGGAGAGTCAGCCACATATGGGTGCGGCGCTAGGTGGCGCTGTGCCACCTGAAGCCACCTCCACCTATAAATTCACAGCGTGGTGGTTCTCACACTTAAGTCATTTGTAGGCATCCTCCAAGTATCTGGCATACATAGTCTAGTTAATATTTTTCTTTAAGCTGTCTTTTAAAATTGTTTATCAATACCAAGGAAAAACTATCTCTTTGCCATAAATAGATGAGTGTAAAATTTTTTTGAGAGATAAGATCTCACTCTGTGCCCAGGCTGGAGTGAAGTGGCACCATCATAGGCAGGCAGATCTGGGCAACATCCCTCCTGCTGGGCCATCGTTGTCCCTAGCATTGTTGAGCTGTAAGACTATTCCTTGGGATGGTCCTGATAAATTAAATGTTTAATTTCTGCTATTACAGTCTAGAATCTTCCATGTTATTTTGATAAAAATGATGAGTGTGTATTAATTAACACCAGAAATTACAACACATAATCTCCTGACTCTCAGTGGATTAACAGCATAGACGTCCATTCCAGCTGGCAGCTGATGTGCCCAGGGCACTAGAGTAGGGGTGCTGGCCTTTCATCTGGATCCCCAATGCCTATCAGAAGCTAATCTGGCAAGCGCACAGCACCCCAATGGCAGCAAAGCCCTGACATTTTACAGCTCTGGCAAGGATGAGGATCAAAGCATTTGCCCAAGATCCCATTCCCGGCTGAGGCCACAGGGGCCAGGCACTGTGGTAGGTGCTGGGACCCACGATGAACATGACAGACACCTTCCTACCTCACCCTTGGGGAGCTGACACCTTCTTCCACGCTTGTCTTTGGAGGGATATTCACCCAAGGCCTTTCTCATCTCTCCTCAGTATTGTACCTGGAAGGCTCAGTTCTTGTGTTTGAGGACATCTTCAGACTGGTTGCATTCTACTGTGTCAGTAGGTGAGTAGACCTGGGCCTGCTGGAGGTCATCTGTCCTAGGGAAGCCCCAGAGGATGCAGAGAGGGGAAATCCCCTGGCTTAGCTCTGGTAACCACTAGGGAGCGTGTTAGCTCTGATGCTCCCATAGAGCTTCTGGCAAGAGCCTTTCCCTCATCCCCACCTGCCTCTCTGGCTCACTGCCTAGTGTCAAGGACAGCTTAGACCTGATCTGGGCTCACTGTGGGGTTTATAGAAGAAACTTCCTGTAGAAGCAGCAGGAGGAGCTGATCCTCCTTCATGGGAGGGAGGTGTGGTTATCAGGCAGCTGCTGGGTGGAGCAGGTGTCTGGTAACCACCCTCAGAACTGCCTCTTTATTCATAACTGGTTTCAGATCAATAAGAATTTAAAAATACATTTTAGTGTCATAAGCCCATGATTTAAGTTACAGGACCTTGACAAGGGCTGGTCAGAGAGATCGGGCAGGATGTGTTGGGATCCTGAAATGAGCTGAAAAGTGCCACTGATAATAACAGTTGATGCTAACGGCTGCCACCTATTAAAGGCTTACCAAGTACTCGGCACTGTGCTAGGGGCTTTTTTACCTATTATCTTTTTAAATCTTGCGAACAACTTCTGGAGGTAAGTGCTGTTGTTATCACCATTTTACAGATGAGGAAACTAAGAGGGAGAGGAGTAACTTGCACAGCAGTAAATGGATGAGCAAACCTTCAAACTAGATACAGCTCCCAAGTCCATGCTCTTTGCTATAGCCGCCTCGCTGTGTGCATCCTGCTATAATTCTCATGCCCTCTAGTACATCCCTCAAGGGTCAGCAGAGGCCCCTGGGTATGTTACAACATCTCAGGCTCTCAGGGGGACAGGCCCTTTCCTTTCCTGTTCTGAGAAGTTCTCACTTTAGCAGAAGGGACCTGGCATAGTGTTTGGTGCATGCTGGGTGCTGTGAGTGAATGAATGACTGGATGATGACATAATTGCCCAGCCCAGAATGATCAAGAACTTGAGTTGGTTACTTAATCTCTCTGAGCCTCAGCTTTTTCCTCTGTAAAATGGGAATGATAAGATTAAGTATATTGATTCTGGAGGATGGAATAAGAGAACACATTAAAGAGACAGCCTCTGCCCCCAGAAATACAACAAAAGAGAAAGGTTTTGCTTCAAGGTGCTCACCCCATTTCTAACGCAAACCCTCGTGCTCGAGGCTGGATGGTGGACTGGCATGAGGATTCCAGACCTGGCTGGGTTCTATAGTCACCAGTGAGCTGGTTAAAAACACGGACTCCTGGGGCCCACCCAGGAGATCCTGCCTCTGTGATCTGGGATGGGCCACAGGAATTTCCCTTTATAAGGAGCCAGCCCATCTGCAGACCAAGGTTTGAAAACTGCTTTCAGGGTATTGATACTTATTGCTGAGCTAAGGGTCTTCTAGGGACATGCTTCTAGGGTCTGTAAGGGATGATTAGGGCATGTCCCCAAGGAGAAAGCACCAGGGGAGGAGTAAGTAGGACAGGAGTCCCATGAGGTTTGATTTCAGGGCCATCCCTGCCCAGCCTGGGCCTGTGGGCAGCTCTATAGCATAAAGTAGACCTGGGGGTACTCCTACACATTTGTGACAAGTCCCTGAGGGACAGTGGGCAGACAAGTAAAGGGATCTGGTTGGGGTGAGGTGTCAGCAACAACTGCTACAATTAGCTGCCATGGATTGGGCGTCTGTGTTGAGTCAGACTTTGTTGCTGGCACCACCTGGAGAGTCGTTTCTAACCCCTACAATGATAATACTTTTAGAGAAGGTATTATTACCTGCAGACCCACTTCAGGAGACTAATGACCCCACTCTAGGATATGCTGAACTTCAGAGCCTGTGACCCCTGGAAGGGGCTGAGCAGAGCAGCTATCACAAAGTAAGTGCTTGAGAAATGATCAAGCATGTTCTTGTTGCTGTTCTAAATGAAGAAATGAAGGCTGGGGTGTGACCTGCCCTGAGTTGCACAGCTCAGTTCTGAGCCAGATTAGAACCCAGGTGTGTCTGATCTCAAGCCCCAGCTGGGTCTGCTGGGCCTGGAGCTGAGAGGATGCCTGTACTGCTCACTGGCCAGCCTCTCCCTCTGCATATGGGGGACACAAAGGCCTCTTTATGGAATAAGTGACATTGGGACCAGGCAAAGAAGGGTAGGAAGGGAATTCTAGGCACAGGGAACAGTATGTGCAGTGGGAAAGCTATAGGCAGCCTCAGGAGTGGTTTCATGGGTCAAACTGAATACACGAGTGGGAGGTGAGATGTTCAGAAGGCCTCAAACACCGTCCCTAGGAGTTGCAGAGACTTCCTTCTGCCAGTGCTGTGAGCCTGTTGCTGATAGTTAGGCTGCTCTTTAGCAGGGCAGGGTGAGCACAGCGGGTGAAGGGATTTAAGCCAGGGGAGAGTGGAGACCAGCTAGGGGTCATGCACCCATCTGGGCCCTGGGAGGTTTCTGCCCCTGGTAGTGCCTGGGGGAACCAAAAACAGTGGGGTGAGACACTTGAGGGGTGGCTGGGGGAGGCCGGGGAGATGCCAGTAGTCTCAGTCTTGGGTGTCAGGAGGATCATGTCAGTATGAACACACTTGATCATTCCTTGAGCAGTTCCTTGGTGCCAGGTGCTCTGCTCCACTCCTTGCAAGGATCATGGGGGATCCTCAGCACAGCCCTGGGTATGGGAGTCATTGACTTCAAGAAGTGGGTGTCATTGCCCAAAATGAGGAAGGAAGGGAGGGGCCACCTGTGCCTCCTCCGCTGTCCCCCGGGTGTGCCCAATGTTGTGACTAAGCAGGCACCCTCCTTTCTTGGAGGAGGAGGTACAAGAGGAGGGCAGTCTTCTTTGCCCTTGGAGAACCTGTTGTCATCGAGCCTGGGGGCCTCTGATTTATGGCTGGCCAGTCAGAAGTACTAGTGGCCTGGGACTTGCAACTGCTCCTGAGGTGGAGGCCATCTTGGGGAACTGACCCCTGAAGTCTGCGGAGCCTGACCCTAACTCCAGGTAATCAGTGTGGGAATTGAACTGAATTATTGGATACCCAGATGGTGTCTGGAGAATTGGACAATAGGTGATTGGTGGGGGTCCTAACCACCTATTTTTTATAAATAAATAAAGTCAATAGGACTAGAAAATATCAGAATGTGTCTCATGTCCTTGGAATCAGTTTTGTTTTGCTGAAGCTTTAGTTGTGTGTGTGTACACGCTTTATGATGTCAGAAGTGTTTCTCACTGACAGTTACGATCAAAAAAGTTTGCAAAGTGCCGGCCTGAACAGAGGCCTCTGGAAAGGGGCACTGACACATTGGGAGGTGCACAGACTAACCCCCCCAGAGTATGGGGGATAATGTTGGAACATTTATTCTAAAATTCCCATTTTTTAAATCTCTATTGTTGTAAATACTCTTTACACAGATACCCCTCTGGAAGATTACTTCATGGTAATATTTTGTAATAGCCCTGACTTCAGGGGCCCTGATCCCCACTCAAACCTGCATCCATCAGGATCCCCTGGAGAGCTACTTTAAACTGTGAATTCTCAGCCAACCTCAGCACTTGATGCTGGGTACCCTTGAGCAATCTAGCAATCTGCACTTTTAGAAGTTCCCTAATTCTGCAGAATATGGGTGTGTGTTGGGGACCCAGTGGACCTCACAACTCTCTCTTGCTTTTTGGTTGTCAGTATGTGTTCACATGGAGGCTCTGCCACCTCTGCACAACACCAGGAGCTCTTTCCTGGCATTTCCACGGCTCAAGGACTTGGCCTTTGGGTGTGAATAGCCACATATGTACCACTGGCTTCAGACCTCTACCTTCTCCCTCTCTGCATCTTGCTCATCTTATTTAGGCACTTGCTCATTTTATCTAGGTGGAAGGTTTGCCACCCTAACCCCAAACTAGGCGATTTGTCTGGGTTCTGCCTTTGTGGGCACCACTGAGAAGCACTGAAGCAGAGGTGGAGGACCAGGGTGTTGGTCATTGTGTTTTTAGAACTGGGAGGAGCAAGCTGCTGCGTGAGCTTTTGAGCCCTGCAGGCATTATTGGAGTGTGAATGGGTGCAAGTCTGGGCAAAGAGGGTGGCCAATTCTGTTATTTCTCAAAAAATATATACCTTGTGGCCCAGCAGACTCATACCTAGGAATCTATCAGTAGAAGTACTAGCTTGAGGGCAGAAAGAGTATGTGCTACAGTTGTTCTTTGCTACATAGTTTGATCCTGTGGCAGTTTGGAAATAATTTTTTGCCAAAAGTGAGTAGGTATTAAGAGCCCTAACCCTGGAGCCGGTCTACCTGCATTTGAATTTAGGCATTGTCACTTGTAAACTATGGAATGAAGCCAAGCCTCTTAGTCTCTGTGTGCCTCAGTTTTCTCAGCTACGAGATGGGTATAAGGAAAGTACCTCCTTCACAGGGTTGGAGAGAGGATTTGAAGAGCTAATATGCATAAAGTGCTTACAACAGTGCCTGGGCACTGGGTGAGCTCTGTTTGTGTTAGCATTATGGGAAAAAAACAGCTTGAATTTTCATGAAAAGAAGAAAACTAAATGAAGGTCATCCCGTGGAATACTCTGCAGCACAGAAAAAGGAAGAGACCAGTATAAATGTATGGATTTGTGGAACTGCTTCCTACGTATATATAGATAGCCTTATTGTTAAGTGAAGGGATCAAGCTGCAGAACAGTACGTAACATAGTACCATTTTGTTTTTTAAATCATTGGAGTGTGTGCACATGTGTGCACATGTATGTGTATGTGTGTGCATGTGTGCACAAGTGCTTGTGGTGCATGCATGTAAATGTACGTGTATGTGCACATGTATATGTGAGTACTTGCATGTCTCTGCAAGTGTGTTTGTGCATGTGCATGTGTGTGCACATGTATGTGCCTGTTTGTGTGTGGATGAAGAAGAGCCAGGCAGGTCACTCCCCAGTGGGTTTGCAGTAGGATCCTCTGAAGAGGGAGCCCCTTCATGCACATTTTATTTCAAGCACTTTTTGCATTGTTTGACTTTGCTACAGTGAATAGACATTTGTTTTCTTTTCTTTTCTTTTTTTTTTTTTTTGAGACAGTCTCACTATGTCACCCTTGGTAGAGTGCCATGGCATCACAGCTCACAGCAACCTCAAGCTCTTAGGCTTAAGCGATTCTCTTGCCTCAGCCTCCCAAGTAGCTGGGACTACAGGTGCCCACCACAATGTCTGGCTATTTTTGTTGTTGTTATTGTTGTTGACATTGTTGTTTGGCCTGCCAGCCCCAGTGTTATGTGGCCAGCACCCTAGCCACTGAGCTACAGGCGCCAAGCCAGGTGCTTCTTTACTAATTCAACAAAATTTAACATTTTTTAAAATGAAGATGATAGTAGTGCCCACATCAGAAGGGTGTCACAAGGACTGAGTGGAATAGCATAGGTTAAGTTCTTGGTGCTTAATTGATAGCACTCAATCAAGGAAATTGATTGAAAAGGAATGATAGTTCCTTTTCTCTCAAAGAAAGGTGCAAGTTAAAGGAATTGCCCTGTACAGAATCAATATATGTATCAGTATGGATTTTTAAGTGTGTCAGTGTTTCTGTCAGAAAGTTACTACTGGCTGGGTGATCTCTGGCAAGTCCCTGATCTCTCTGAGCCTGTGTCACCTGTAAAACAGAGGTACCAATGCCTACTGTTAGGACTGCTGTGATGTAATGTAGTAGTAATATCCTTTGATGTAAGTTCTGTAAAACACCGAGACCAGCACCCAGCACGTGGTAGATGCTCAACCAACACCCACATCCTGTGTGTGCTTTTCCTTGGCTGGGAAGAGGCAGCCCCTGGGGAGTGGTGCATTGAGTGGTGTGTGGGGAGAAAGAGGCGGGGTAGCCTTTGAATACCAGGTCATGGAGAAAGAAGAGATCTGTGCTGTGGCCTCAAAGGATGTGTAAAATCTGAGTAGACGTGGGCAGTGGGGATAAACGGGCTGTAGGAAAATGAGCGCAGTATTTTGGAAGGCCATGGGGAGGCCCCTGAGTGCAGGGGAAAGCTCTGCAGGGGCAAATGTGGGAAATGAGTGGGAGAGGCAGAACTAAGGCCAGACCGGGGAGGCTTTGGGAGCCAGGGTTTGAGTTTGGGCATGATCACAGCTGCCACTGCAGAATCCCACACAGTTGACTGAGGGGAGCGACAGAGAGTCAGGAGATTGTCAGTGGGCAGGATAGGGAGGGTGGGCACAGATGAGCTGAGCAAGCTCTATGGCCATAGTGATACATACACACAGTGACAGAGCCACCACTGGAAACCCCACTGACAGGCCAGTCAACCAGAGAAACTGAGGCACCTCAAGGATGGATGTTGACATCTTTCAAAATTAGATATGGGGGGAGTGGTGCAGGACAGGGCCTGAGATGGTGGCAGACTGCTGAGGGCCTGTCCGGTATGGCCATCAAAAGGCTATGGGCCCACAGGAGCATCACATGACAATGAAGAAGATGCAGAGCGCTTCTGGCTGGCCTGCAGTCCATATGCATATGGAGGAGCCCAAGGGCATCCCCAGGGCCTCAAGAAAAGGCCCAGAACCTGTGCCATGGCCCATTCCATCCTGCCCATCCATAAACAGAAGTATCCTTCCTGCATGAAAGCACTTCCCAAAGTGGGGAGTGAGAATAGGTGGGAAGCCACAGAAGCCAACAGCGCTGGGCAGAGGGCCCTCAACAGGTGGGGAGGTGGTTGGGGAGCCCCTGCCAGCCCCATCCCAGGCAGTATTTCCTCTGCTCTGCTTTCTCTCCAGTGCAGCTCCTGGGTTTGCCTGGGTCCACTGGCAAATGCCCTTTGAGCCCCATGGCATGGGCTAAGCACTGTGGGGGCCAAGATCTGGAAGGCCACCCTGGCCCCCAGAGCTCCCAGGGATCCCAGCTTAGTGTCCCCAGGGAGAAGATGAGGTATAGACAGTAGAACCACAAAGACCCTGGGGAGGGGTGGCTCTGGGAGGTGGTGGGATAAGCTGGAGATGAGGCTGGAAAGGGATGTCCGGGCCTTCAGTGCCAGGGTGAAATAGACAATTGAGACCAGTGTCCTGGGGCCTCAGCAGTGCCGTATACCCTTCCTGACCCTGTGAAACAGCCCAAGGCTGGAAACCAGGAGGCCTGGGCTCAGTGCACTCTGCCCTCCACTCATTGTATGGCCTGGAAATAGCCCCTTATCTCTCCAGGCCTCAGTTTCTCCATCTACCTGAATCCTTTCTGGAAGTTCTCTGGAGAGAGCAGAGAGCCCTGAACAGTTCCCACCCCACCGAAAGCTCAACTAGTTGGCTGCCTATGTGCTCCTCAGGGGCTGCCTGGCTCAGCAGGCCAGGAAGACCAAGGAAAAGGATAACCCTCCCCACTCCTGAGCTGGGTCCCTTACGTCCCTGGGTCTCTAACACTGGCCCAGGACCTAGGCCTGCCAGGATGTTCCCTCGGCTCCAGGGAAGTTTCCAGGCTGTATGGACACCCCAGCAGCCAGTGGGGTTGCCAGGATTCTTCCTTTATGGGCTATAGGTTTAGGGATTAGCCGAGAAATGAACACGATGGCCCCTCCCCAGACATGACCTCTGACCCCTCGTGTCTTCACAGAGATTTACTGCCCTTCACGCTCAGGCTGCCCCAGGCCATCCTTGAAGCGAACAGCTTCACAGACCTCGAGACCATCTCCAACCTAGGCCTGGGTAAGTCTTCTCATGGGAAGTAGGAGGGGTTCAGGCCCGTGGGTACTAACACTTGATGAGCACTAACTTCCCTCTAACCTGCTCGGCTGCACTGGCTCATCACAGCTTCAGACAACTGTATAAGGCAAGTACTGTTACTATAATCCCCTCTGTGGCAGAGGAAAATAAGTCACAAACAGGTAAACCACATGTCTGGTGCCACACAGCATGTGGCAGAGCTGGGACAAAACCCAGGCAGTTTAGTTCCTGTCCCTACTGCCATCCCTTGACTCTTCCAGACTCTGCTGGGTCGGGTTATAAACTTTAGGGCCAGATTTCACTTGATATTGGGAATAAACACTGAACTTCACTTCCCAGAGATTTTAGCTGTTGGACTCTTCCCCTCCCAGGAGCATGGATGTGGGCCCGGTGACAATTCAATAATTTGCACAGTGCCCATGACCTCCCCATGAGGCTCGAATGATATGGATGACGTTGATCTACCATTGGAGAGTGCTTGGCATTGTCTTGTGTCATTCTTGAGCATTTTAAAGACAAAAAGTACATTTTAGAGATAGAAAACCAAGTTTTAGCCCACCTGATGATGGTCTTGTAATCATGAGACATGTATGTTTACCATTAGTGCTGTCAATTTTATTTTTCTGGCAGGTCTTTGTTCATCTTTTTATGAACAGTATGTAATAAACATCCAAATAATTGTGCAGAGCCTGCTATTTAGATGGGAGCAATGTCACCAAAAGGGAGCTGTTGACTTGCAGGCTCAGCACCATGTGACGGCTCAGTGTTCTTTCATAAGCCAACATAAGAGAGTCCAGGTTTGGACTTGGAACAGCCAACATTCCAAAGTACAAGCTGTATAAGGTGTACTCTTGGGCTTCAAGAGCTTACTGGTTAGTTGGACCCACAAAAGTAACATAGGGGCTCAGTGCCTGTGGCTCAAGTGGCTAAGGTGCCAGCCACATACACCTAAGGTGGCAGGTTCGAATCCAGCCCTGGCCCACCAAACAACAATGATGGCTGCAACCAAAAAATAGCCAGGTGTGGTGGCGGGCGCCTGTGGTCCCAGCTACTTGGGAGGCGGAGGCAGGAGACTCACTTGAGCCCAGGAGTTGGAGGTTGCTGTGAGCTGTGATGCCACAGCATTCTACCCAGGGGGACAGCTTGAGGCTCTGCCTCAAAAAAAAAAAAATTGATACAGAAAAAGCTTTTGATAATATCCAGCATCCCTTCATGGTC